>JASANF010018600.1:0-31730 GCA_030248245.1 Trissonchulus sp. WLG1_4 | reverse complement strand
TGCTGCTGACGGCCGGGGATTGTGGAGTGGGTGACTGGGGGCATATCGGTGAAAATGCAGGAAGGAAACCCACGTGAGCTGATTCTTTGAGAATAATGAAAAATATCACAAACATGTACAACATGGCACAAAACGTATCAAATTATACAGTTATACAAAAGCCAAATGAAAAACCGTTTTAACCTTAGGCCGTCGAATCCGTACAGGGAAACGTCAAAGTTTGTGGGCAGTGAGTAGTTTACGCCTTGGGGTATTTACAAATCGGTGCTTTGCGACATTTTAAGAGAAAACTTTATATTCAAATACATACTTTTAGCATTTTTGCTTATTATACAGCGGTCGCACTTTTATTATATAACTTTGTTAGCTTTGATTTTTGGCAGAACTTTGGTTTTGCTAGGTTGTATCCGCGGAACAATTGTAAATATATTGAAGCAGATAAAGCAGCCCGACGCAGTAGCAGACTGAGACGACTCGAGTATACGTCGTGACTTTTCAACCTGAAAAGGAAAACACAAACGGTTAACATACTATAAATTGTATATAAACGCTATAGGTATAAATATATATATATATATATATATATATATATATATATATATATATATATATATATATATATATATATATATATATATATATATATATATATATATATATATATATATATATATATATATATATATATATATATATATATATATATATAACAGACAAATATAAAACAGAAATCAATGATTTTATCAAAAATTTGCTATTAAGAAATAAAATACAAAAAGAACTAGCAAAGGGAATTGATCCAAACGCTTTTTCACAACCAGCGCGCTTCTACACTTTACCTAAAGTCCACAAAAAATGGCCCTATCCGCCTAGTCGACCTATAGCTTCCGGATGTAACACTGACACAGAAAATTTGAGCGCCTACCTAGATGAAATACTTCAACCGATAGTTAAGGAACTTCCGTCATATGTAAAAGACACGTAATTTTTTAAGCGCTTCATACTATTTAACTGCATTACCCCCAAACTTTTTTTTGGTATCGCTTGACGTTGTTTCACTATTCCCCAATATTCCAACAGTTGATGGAATTAAAATTGTTACGGAAAAATTTGAAAATTACTATCACCATTCACTACCAATTTCAACTTCAGTTTTCAAACAGCTTTTGCGCTTTGTTTTAACTAGAAACAAAGTCGAATTTAATAATGAGCATTATGTCCAAATACAAAGAACAGCGATGGGCACACGTGTGACTCCAATGTATGCAAATATATACATGGGTAATCTTGAAAAAAAGCAATAGACGCCTCCGCTACAAAACCACTACTTTGGTTCGAATACATGGACGACATTTTATGTCTATGGACAGAAAACCGTAAAAATTTGGAACTGTTTCTCGACAAACTAAATGCACCACAAGCTTTAATCAAATTTACAACTGAAATATCTGAAACAACTGCTACTTTTTTGGACGTTCGAATAACGCTAACCGCCAACGATCACATGTCTAGTGACTGACACACAAAACCAACCGACAAACATCAGTATTTGAACACCAAAGGCTACCACCCAAGAAAAAACAAAACAAAGCATTGTCTACAGCCAAGCGCTACGATTGAAAAAGATCTGTTCAAATCAATTGCAATACACCAGTAGACGTCAGGAGCTGACTAACAATTTCATCAGCCGTGGATACAACTCAAAGCATATCCACAAACAAGTAACTAAGGTGCCTAAAAACTGGACTGATGTTCTCGGAAAAGAGAACAAAAAAGCCACAAATCGCCACATCATATCGTCACCCTTCTACTACACACTGCCTCCCTTACTTCACCAGTCACTACGTCGAAACCACCAATTGCTATCAGCAGCGTACTCTGCAGCTGATAAAAAACCACCAGATTTACCAATGATTGCGATTGAGTGAGTAGTGGATTGTAATGAACAGGCGATGCACGACTACCTTCAAACAAAGAAACTAAGAAAATTTCATTCGATTTGGCTCAAGAATCTCCGATGTGGCCTTCACTCTGGTGGCCGTTGTGGACTCTCTTCTGCTGGAAAAATGAAAAAATTAAAGAAAAAGCGTAAAGAAAAGAAAAGTAAAGGGAGAGGATAAGAGAAGAAAAGAAAAGAAAAGATAAAAAGAAAAAGGGAAAAGAGAATAAAGTGGACGACGGATATTTGAAACATCAACCGGAAATCTGCCACAACTACCTATACAACGGAAGATGATGAAAAGACAATAAAGGAAAGTTTGATCTTGATGAAGTGGAGTCAAGCAAAAAAGAGAAAAAGAAAAAGGAAATGAGAAAAAAGAGAAAGAGAAAGAGAAAAAGAGAAAGAGAAAGAGAAAGAGAAAAAGAAAGAGAAAAAGAGAAAGAGAAAAAGAGAAAGAAAAAAAAGAGAATGAAGCAAAAGATTGCAGAGGAAAATAAGAAAGAAGACCCGAGCTATGGCGTTGGCGGAAGAGGAACAGCAACGACTGTATGAACTGAAAGAGGTGAAAGAAAAGTTTTGGAGGAACAAAGAAAACTAAAGGAAGCTGATCGCGAAAGGCGACTTGCAAAATCGGATGCTAATCCTAAGGAAGAGCAGGAAAGAGCGGAGGCCGGCAGACTAGAACGGCAATGCTCAAAAAGCTAACAGATGAAAAGGAAAAGAGCGTGCGGAGAAAAGTGGTAAGGAAGGAAAATAAAAAAGAAGACAAGAGTGAATGCTGAATGACAAGTTACACAAGCTACAAAAGAGGATTCTCAGATTAGTATTTCCTTGGATGTGAGCTAGAAGATCGGTCTTGCGATGGCGATGCTGTGGATGCTGTTTCTTGGACTTTACACTAGAACCAGTGGGTACGTTTACATCTGCTCAGGGCTCTCAGGATGACGAAGGTGCACAGTCTACAGGGACGGACGGACGGACGGAGACAAAAGAGCCAAAGACAAAAAGAATTTCATCGAATACATCTTTATGATCACAAATCCACAAATCGACAACGCAGTGTCAGTGTGTATGAAGACAGAAACCAATGTCATTAAGAGTCTGATAGTTTGTAAACGGCTTACAACTTTCGCCAAGCACCGGTTACAACCACACCTGGAATAAAGACATTGTTGAAGTACCATGTGCCAGTAGCAGCCAATAAAGGTAGTATCTTTACAAAGACATGCCAGGTATGACAAGCGAAATTGGACTTAAATAAAACTTAAAATATTAAACTTCTGGTTGACTTGCGACTGTACCCCGTACTGTACTTGCGACATGCGGGATCGGAAGTAAGCGATCAAAACTTGCCCTTAATTTAAACCTTAAAATCAAAACGAACAACAGGATCACATTATATCCTGTAATTCTTAAATTATAAAATTTTTATAGGACATTCCCTCCGTGAGGGGCTAACACCCGTAGCCTGGTTTAGCAGCTCATGGAGGAAGAGGTGAATCTGTGCATTATCACGTGCTCGACCACCTTATGGGCAAAACAAAAAAAAAAAAAAAAAAAAAAAACCAATGATTGCCTATTCAAAACACAAAAATCTTGGTGATTCACTAGTACGATCTAAGTTTTCGACAAATAACTAAAGTTTCAGACAGTATTTGTCCCGGGCCTGCGACAGCGGCCACGGCTGCAGGTGCTGCACTTTAAGAAATCCAACAACACACGTGCGCAGCTCTCAAAACAATTTGGTTTAACATCCAATCCAACGGGAACTGTCAGACTGAAGATCTTGCCAATCTGATAGAGTGTCGTCAATGCCAAGCTCAGTACGTTGGTAAAATGGGTCAGCAATTACGTTCAGGAATACGAAAACAAACGTAAACTGCTACGCAATTGAATACTACAATAGCAAGGCATTTCAGTGGACCTAATCACAGCTGTTCGGACATGCAAGTGGTCATATTGCAACAAAATTTCAAGAATAACGAACAAAATAGAAAAAATGAGAAGCAGTTTGGATAGACAAAATGGGTACACTGTTTCAACCTTTAGGATTAAACAGTTACGACTATGAACACCTGATATTACTGTAAATTTGTAAATCTGTAATCGCAGCCCGAAGTACAGACATTTTATTTTTTGATCAAAGTATTGATTTTTATGCATTTATGCATTTTATGCATATATCTATATGCTATATATAGAATGACTGTAAAAAAATTTACATGTAAAAAAGTAGCATAGTTTGCTGGCACTAATTGACGTAGAATTCGGTTGAAGGTTTCTGTCTGAAAATCACCATAATCATAGTTGGTGGTAGACTAGTACAAATTTTTTGTCAAACTTTTCTCGAAAACTCACGCTGGCATATCAGCAAAATTATGAACGTTTAAGATTATATGTTTTGATACCAGTGACATATACAACTCATTTCCGATCGCTACAATTTGTATTGGTATCATGGTTTCGAATGGTTGAATAGCTTATCGCGGCTGCAACATTAAACCAGTACTGTTTATATTTTTTATTTATAATTTGTTTTATTTAGTTTGTATCAGTAATTAAGTACGTGATATTCACAGTCAATCTCAACTTAAACAGGATAACAACACTGTTATAGACGTCATGTCTTGATCTATAAACAATTGGATATTTGAAAACAATTTAGGTCAGTATAGGTCATTTTAGCAATTTTTTGATTTTCACACACTTTTGGAGCACTTTTTTGGCTGGATCCGAAAATTTTTTCAATTTTTTGATTTTAACACAATACGTTTTTGCTTTTAGTGTGAGAACAATAAACGTTTCGTTAAGCCATAGTACCAATAGAAAGTGTTGCAAACTGAAATTGGTGTAAAATCAAACAAATGTAGAAAATAAATAACTATATAAAAATAACGAAAGTATGTAAAAATAACTTTGGACGAAAATAAATTGTGCAAAATTGTAACTTGTGTGTCCTGTGATATGTTATGTTATATGCAATATAAGTAGAACCGCCCAAAAAACCCATTATGGCTCATTCGGTATATAATACAGTTTTTCGTTTAAAAAATAAACAAAAAATGCGTAAAAAAGCGTATAAAACGGAAAAAAATTCAAAAATATTAATAAGTCCAAAGTTTTAAAAGTAATGACCGATTACAAGTTGAATTTTGAGTGAAGAAGTTAGCTTAAACACACCTTGAACTAGCATATTTCTAGTAACCATCCGGGGTCACTACTGGTCACTCTGATGAAAAGTTATTTATACAAATAAAAGCACTCTAAATAATTAATAATTAAATGGTACTTTTAATTAATAAATAAAAGTTAAATAAGAGTTTGGATAAAATTGGTCTAGGTTGCAACATTTGCTTTTGCGTTACTTTGCTCGCTGATTTAGTGAGGTAATTTAGACGCAATCTGACGGCAGCTTGCACCAAAATAGAAAAGCTCGAGAATAGAATAACTCAAGAAATTAACCCTAAAGAAGTTTTCATTAGATTTGTTTTATCTGCTTCCTCGATACCGACTAACCATTAACTAAACACCATACATTGAATATAATTTTTGAATGTTGTAAGATGGGAAACAGCACTCGAGAATAGCAAGAGAAAAAGAATAGCTCGAGAATAAGGTTGGTGCAAACGGCCGTGAGACTTAAATGTCTACTGTTAAACAAGCTTTGTGAATCAAATCCATTGTGTCTAGCTTGATCTGCAACCTTGAGCTCATTAGACGTTCAAGAGTAGGCGTGCCTTAAAAATATAACCTATTGTTATTATACTGAAACTGTTGGTTAGAAATGAAAGTAATGTTGCTTCTTAAGAATATCTTATTAAGGAAATTTTGTTACGGAAGACATAGTTTAGCTTTTTTGTTAGCAAACAACTTTTAAGCAAAGTTAGAAAGGTCGTAGGAGCTTAAATTCTGTTGTTTGTGTTTCGCTTTAGGGTGATTGTAGACAAACTTTCAGAGGTGCCAGAGGCGTCTTTGAGATTTATTAATTAAATTAACGCGCTTCGGACAAAAAGGACACAATGCTTCATCCCTCATGATAGCGGCTGGCCACGTGTGAAAGGAACTAAAGTCAGACCAAAAATTGCTGGACCCTGATTTATTAATTACTTAAATACTTCATTAATAAAGTTATTAATTAACTAACTATTGAAGAAGTTGTTGAAAAAAGGTGCCTAAACACTGTTTCATACAAAATTCGCCCCACATTTTCAACGTCTTGCCAGAAAGTTGCCTAGAAGCTTGTTTGCCTGACCGGGAATGCTACTGAATCTTCTGTGTTATCAAGCGCAAGTTTATCTCGTTGGAGATTGTAAACTTTTTAAAGGTTGTGGGGTAAACGAACTTACCATATTTGCTTGAAAAAGTGTTTAGGTACTTGTTTACAAGAACCAAAAAGCATAGTTGGCAGAGTAAATATTTCATTTTTGAGCGGTGAAAAGTCCTAAAAGTTCAGGTTATGGAATGTACTTTGACCAGCCAAACTACAGACCTAATTTATATCTGTGCGCTTGTTTTCAATTAAAATACTGTATGACCTTGCTAATTTTGAAATCAGCGTCGGTATGTGTTATGTACCATATAGCCTATCGGCATCCTGTGTATTAATTAAAAGGAAATTAGAAAATAAAAAAAATCCAAATGAAAAAGTGTACTAAAATAGTTTCAAGCTAAAAACAATTAGGTACATAACTAAATTATGTTTTTAAAAATTTTAAACGTTTCAAAACATTTCAATGAAGTTCACAACATGAAAGTTGTGTGCTAAGTTTGAAGTATGACCGGTTCGTTCGGTATTCACGGACTGGCAGTTCCTCTTTAAGTTTAAAATAAACCAGCACCTTTAGTCAGCAGCTTAAATTAGTGTCATTGGAGTAAAGTATACTCTGACGTGAAAGTATAGTCTTTTCTAAAGAAATATATTAACTTTAAGAATCAACTCTTTACTTTGTAACATTAAATTTTGGGGCTTCAAATAGCTTCTTTATACTAACAAAACCTCAGTAGTTGCTTAGACTTCAGGCTAATTAGAGTAAGTAACTATGAAGGCGTGAAATTTTCAATGGGTCTTACGTAAACATTAGCTGTCTTGTGCATTTTTTAAATGTTTGACGTCTTGGCTGCTAAAACAAACCCAGACTGAGGTCATAAATGATCTTGAAACTTCTGGTTCCGTGATTCAGTACAGACTGTATTTTCACCTATATCATTAAATCTAGCTAGCTACTAATGTGAAGTAAGATAGGTCCCCTAGAGTACTTGAAGAGATTTACGACAGCTAATCATCGGCCCAGTAGCTCAACGGTAGAGCGCTGGTCTACAGATCCAGAGATGGGTGGTTCGAATCCCCCCGGAGTCATTCTGAAGACGATGATGCTGTCGTTCTTTTGGTAAGAATCTTCCCTCCCTTTCTTGACACTAACAATAAAGTTTAAGCAGAAATTGCGGAACCGTAAAATAATACAGGTGGCACGATTTTTGTGACTACTCGCTGTACTCTTAATGCGTGCGATTCGTTCATTTCGTAACGAATCTCGTGTTTCTTGTTGTCTCAGGGTCCAGCATTTTTTGGTCAGACGTTTTTTAGACTTTTTAGTTTAGAAAGGGCGATATAGGGAGGGGCGGCGGTCCTACGTCGACGTACTTTCGGTGAGCGGACGAGAAACTAATCTGCTCTCATGGGGCTTATCCCTGCTTATTCTCGAGCTTAGTTGGCTGATTGCTAGACTGTGATTGTATATCAATGATGCTTTTATTGTACTGCTGGAGAATAACTATAATTCTCAAAAATAGTTAATCTTGAGCTAATCCTTAATGGTGAAGGAAAAAAGCTGGAGAAAAAAACCCCGATATATATTAACTATTCTGAAATAGCTCGAAAATGAGAATAGCTATAGGTCAGTTGGTGCAATCGGCCGTAAGTCTTAAAAATGTAACAATTTACGTTCAAAATCGAAACATTTTCAACGACGAACATAACACCAAATTATAGGACAAATGTTCGTCGTTGAAAAACAAATGTTTGTCGTTGAAAAATCAAAAGTTCGTCGTTGAAAATGTTCTTCGTTGAAAAAACAAATGTTCGTCGTTAAAAAACAAATGTTTGTCGTTGAAAAACAAATGTTCGCCGTTGAAATTTTTTCAGCGACGAGCTTTGGTCCTTTAGAACATAAAAACGTTCTAAAAGACCAAGACCCGTCTTTTCTGAAAAATTTTTCAACGACGAACATTTTCAACGACGAACTTTCAACGACGAACATTTTCAACGACGAACATTTTCAAACGACGAACATTTGTCCTGTAATTTAGTGTTATGTTCGTCGTTGAAAATGTTTCGATAAGTCCAAAATTTTTCAACGATGAACAATTTCAACGACGAACATTTTGATTCTATAAATCGGACCCTGGTGTTCGTTACAAATTCAGCTTATGAGTTCATTACTAAAGTCCAAAAAAACTAACTCAGAAATATTGAACACTGAAAAAAAACAGATGTAAGTTTTGCAGCAACGAAGCTCTAATGACTGAAGTTCGTTCTGTAAAAAACATGTTCTGTTTTGTTTCAATGTTCAACATTTGTTGGTCAGACTTTAGCAACCAAATTTTACGCTTACAATTGTTACTGTTGTAGGACTTGCTGATGTCAGCAACTACAAGCCTCAGACAAACTTACTTACCTTTAAATATACTCTTAAATATTGTCACTTATAGTCTAGAAAATACACTTTTTATGTCTTAATTATCATTAAAATTGTTGATATCTAGAACAAACAAAAACTACTAAACTGTAACGTTAAGATCTAGGTCAGAAAAATAAGTACACTCTCGAAGTTAATTAAATTAAGGAAAATAAAGTGTGCACATTTAATAAGCTGATTTTAAAATAACTAAATCTGATGAACTCATATTTATCACCTGAAGGCATCATTAAAAGTATGACTGTTAAAAATAAACACAATCATACTGTAACAATTCTTTTAAGGTCAATCTAAGAAAGCCAGTTTTACTAGAAAAATGTGCCGCTACTAGTGCATGGTTGGCTTCGAAAGCAAAACATTACAAAAACAAATCTATTTTTGTAAATACTTGTTTCTGTGCCAGGTAGTAAGGGCGAAAAAACTGTTAAAAACAACAACAAAAACTAGGCAAAAATTTGAGCTCAAGGTCATCTTCTGGTCTTTAATAAATTGATGACATAAAAATTAATTTCCCAGTGTCGTAGATATGTAGGGTTTTCTCGCTTGTTATGACAGGCGAAGAATGAAAACAATATTGTACTCTTTGAAATTTGGAAGCGCCGGGAATTGAACCCAGACGTCTCATTAATGTCAAAAATGCTCAACAATCGTACCATGCTCAAGTCTGGAATTATCATTTTCAGCCCAAAAAGACAACCAACAGTACTGTGTTGATGTTAAAAGAAAAATAATGAACCAATTTTGAAAAAAAAGAAATGGAGGTGCCGGGATTGAACCTGATTAGATCCCGTCGACGTCAAGAAATCTAACCACTACACCACAGTCATCAAGTCTCGTAGGAACTGTTTCTCATTTACAACACTGCTACGTCACAACTTAAAGGGGGTTCAATGTAGCAACAATTGACCTATATAAATACATTCATATGTAGGTAACATTCAAACAAACCATTTCTAGATCTACAGACAACGGTTTTAGACTCTATACTAATTATTAGTTAATATATACATATGTAAGTAGATAGTTATTCTACAATCTTAATCAAATAATGTAATTTCTATCCACGGAGAGATTAAACAAGTACCCCTGCAATTCTGCAAAAATACATTACCACAACACTGTACATCGATTATTGATGTTTATGCATAATATGCAGACAAAAATCAGCAGGCAGCTCCCAAGCTGAAAATACACGTAATAACAAGCACTTCTGTTGACGAGCGCACATAATTCGACGTGACCACAATAAAGTAGTATCTTACCGTATTGGTAAAATTAGGCGCTTCACGCACCTAAATTTTTTGTCAGTACCTACTACTTAGTTTTTCATTTTTAATCGAGTCTGAAAATCTGTTCGACGACTACGTTTTACCAATGTGTAAGTACATACAATTAAAGAATTGATCGGTGATTTAGAATGCTATAACATTTGATTCCTGTATCACGCAAAGAAACACAAATTAAATTCATTTTCGAAGTCAGAAAAAAATTGCAAAAATTTCAGAGCTGATGGAAATCGAACCCCTTCACCTGTGTTTCGCAGTCACACACCTTAACCGTTAGGCAACAGCTCCGTTGGATGATTCGATTAAAACCGTAACTAAATGGTTTGTTAAGGGCATCACGGGAAGAACTGGCTGGAGTGATTCAAAAGAATCGATATTGCAGATCACTGCTTTTCAATCTGTCATTGTCGTTTGTTATGCAGAGACACGCACACACACATACACACACACAACGTACGCGCTGCGAGTTGCACACAAGTCACAGCTGGTGTGAGCCAGCAGGCTTCAGTGATCCACTGAAAGTGCGCATCATTTATACATGCATTTTCAGTTTCAGTGCATTAACTGAAATCGCTGAGGCGGCCGCGCAAAAACAAACTGGCTATGCAGCCTGCTCAGTAACGCTTAGCGCTATGAGCAACTAATTTTAAAACAATAGTTCCTTCTCTAGAAGGAACAAAAATACTGTTTTGGAAACACACAAAGTTTGCACATTGAGAGCCTGAAACTTGAAGCCGGCCAACCTAAAATCGTTTACTAGCCAAAATGAAGACACCTACAAACAACTGAGAAATTTTCAAAAAATATATTAATTAAATTGGATTTTAGACCACCTTCAATAAACTCAACACAGGATCATAAAAGTCATCATCATTATCATAAATCATCACATTTAAAAAATGCTGATCTCATTTCCTTAGTACCAATGTACTGCACTTGCAAAATTTTAAACCTAAGCCTATGTTGAGTTATTGACGTTAATCAAGTTAATCTAATCCAGTTAGTATAAAATAACCTTTAGAGATTGGCATGCTCAAATCTGTTCGGATATAGATGACCTGAACATGAACAGTGACTACATAGCTTGTTTGTTTGTTTGTTACAGATATCTTGAATCAGATTATAAACTCATCAATTAATGTGTGTCAGTAGCTTTCAGCTTTATTATGCCATGACTGTATGGCAAGCAAAATGTCAAAGTACAAAATATTACTCAACATGATATACGTTTTGTTTCTTACAGTTTGACAGAAGATATTTTGCATTGCTGTCTGCAAAAATTATAAGAAAGCATGCATTAACTACAAAAACAAATTGTAGGTGGCGTGATTTTTGTTCCTCATGAAAAGGGAACTGTTGTAGCAAAGTGATTCGATGATACTGTCGTTGTTGTTGTTGTTGTTGTTATTGTTGTTGTTGTTATTGTTGTTGTTGCAGCTAGAGGCATACATGTATAACGACCACCCATGTTTTCGAATATTGCTACACGACCGGCGAAAGTAGAAAGAAAACACGCCACTAATTGTGCAGAATGTATGACTCGTGCCTAGTACCCCAGCATGAAATTGCGGAACACTTGTGGACTTACATAAATACACACAGTACTTGAGTTTAAATGAAATTTACTATTAAAAATTTTAATATTAAATAAATAAATATAAATAAATAAAATAAACTACATATATATGTACTAAATCGCACTTAATGCTCAGTATAACCTACATGATACCTGTGATGCGATATTAATACATCAAAAAGTTGTGCATAACGTCGGGATACACTAAAAAGGTCAATCTAACCTTTACGGGAAATACGATTTTAGTCTCGTTTTGCGTTTTTCTCAAATCCAGACCCATCGGTTGTCATAAAAATTAAATGAGTAACAAAATTACAAACAAACGTATTTTTTTATATTTCGCTTTTCCAGAGCTAATATTTCTCCCTAGGAACTTCATGTTGAATTTCCGATGTTTCCGTGACTGCCAAAAGCGACAAATTGTAGTTACGGTAAAAGAAAAATAGGTACAGAAAATACTTGAAACGGAAATAATGATGCTATGTTATAAGACTTCAGGGGCAATCGGGTTGTTTTGATGTGACCAATTTTAAGTTAATTTCGAAAGACTATTTTTTGGACTATTAATTTGAATTACTCTTATTGTTTCATCGAAATTGCAACAAAACTTGTTAAAACTTTTGATGCAGTGAAGACCAAAGCAGAAACTGACACTATTTTTTGGACTGAGAAAACTGATTTGAAGTATGTCAAAGCTACCCTAAAATGTGACTGCATCCACGAGGAAGGGACAGTTTTGATAGTCATTATGTAAGAGCATATGTTAGAGAATGGCTGACTAAATAGTAGTCTTCCAAAGCATCTTTATGTACTTTTGCTATATATCAAGAGTAAAAGTCTGACAAAATATACTTGTATTACTTGAGAAAACGAAACATGTGATTTCGTTTAGAAAATACTAGATTTTGACTCTCAAAAGTACAGCAAGTAGTTGCAGAAGTCATGCCACTAAAATAAGTAAGTGGCGCAACCACTTTTTGTCAGACTTTCGTGTCTCACTAATACAGCAGATACTTCTTCTACTTCTTCGAAGTGAGACACTATTTTATACTCTTAGTCGTATCAAGAGTACATAATAGTCCTATTATGTACTCTTGGTCATATCATTTCACGACGAGTTACATATGTACAATGTCGGCAAGAGCAAATATGACCTTAAACCCTAGCGTTAATAACAGCAGCTAGGGTTCGTCGAAAAGAAACCTCAACCCACCTCAGACTTAATTCCTACCTTCCGCATTCTAAAGTGGAATTTTATGTATTGAATGTAATAACAGTAAAATGTCAGACGCAAATATAACACTATAAATTACGGTCGACACTTTATTGATGAAGGAATAAATACTAAAGCCAGACCTTGAGGTGGGAGTACGTTATTTTGAGGATCAATACGTATGAGAATATATTAACTGTTGTAGGTGTTATCTCATGTACTCGTGATCAACATTTTCCACAATAAATAATCATGAATCATGATTCTAGTTACACCGGTTTAGTACGTACATATGGCAGTATTAATGAGTTCCATAGCAGTGTAAAAAGTTACAGTATAACAATTTACCTAATAAAAACGGTGATAATTTCTTGTTTGCACACAATGTATGCACTCAAAGAATATGACTGAAAATTGTGCTGGACTGCACAAATTAATAATTCCTTTTCAAAAATCAACGCAAAGTATCTACTTCACTCATTTTATACTCCCTGTATCTCAGACAACAATCACTTAAGGTGGTAGGTGCGTTTTCGAGGTTTTTTGATTTCTATGTAGACTTTGCGCCCACAGAACTCAAGTTGCAAATGAAGCCGGGGCACAAATTTTTGTCACAGTACAGTAAAGGTCAAAATCCCCAGGCTTGTCTCTCACTTTTTCAAAATTTTACCTGTGGACATTTTTAGAGGGCTTTAATTACAAGAAAATATGTTAAATTTTAGGTGTATTTGTTTTTAAGCTATTTTCTCAGTAAAATGACTAGTTATTAAAAAAGTAGGGGAGATGCCTGGGGATTGTAAACATGTCAAAAACCTTACCAACTTTCAGCCCCAACATGTAATCTTGTGATTCAGAGCTGTGGCGCAAACTTTTTGTAAAAAATTCTACTATTTTGGAAAGGACCTTTCTATAGCAGCTTGTACTGGAAACAATATCAACGGTCAAGTTACAGTGCATGGCATACATTTAGGTAAGATATTGTTCTACTTCATGCAACAGACCGCTTGTGATTTGAATTTGTAAACGCTGAGCTATAGCTTTCCAAAAAAACACCTAAAAACGCAATTACCCCCTTAACACCAATTAATTCCAGCTTCAAATCTACTGTCGGGTGGTCTACGGGGGGGCTGACAACTCACCTGCGGAGAAAGAAAGTGTTCCAGCAGCAGAGAAGACAGACAGGCGACTTCTGTTTTGCCGATTGGTCGAGTTTCTGCTGTGGGCTGTCGGTCCCATGAGGCTCAATTAACAGGATTTGTGTCGTAGGCCGCTAGCGTGAGGGCGGAAGGAAGGCAAACACAGATGAGTTGGCAAGAAGCGCGGCTAATTACTGAAACAGAGAAAACAGTGTGACAGGAAAATATTATCACAATTTATCGCAGGTGGACAAGGACGTGTCATTGGATATAGTTATGGACACAGGAGAAAAGTGGCTAAAATTGTGTCCTCTGGGATCGAACCGCAGACTTCTGGTTCTGCGAACGAACGCGTTACCAGTTCCGCTAAAGTCTGACAAAAAATAGTTGCACCACTTGAGCCTCGAAACAAAGTATAAAAAAATCTAGGTGACTTGAAAGGATATTATTTAGAAGGAAGAAAAACAATTTCTAGAAAACAATTGCTTAGGGTATAATTAACTGCTGATCTTGCAAAGAGGCGTGTTTGCTTGTAATTTAAAAAACACTTCATGTGTACTAATTACTAAGTACTTAGGTTTAGTAGTAAATGAGTAAAGGATACTTAGGAAAGTACGTTTTAAAAAACGATATAGGCTATTTCTAAAAGGTGATAAAAGCGTTCCTGAACTGGCTAAAGGTGATTTGTCCTTTACAACAACCTTACCGGTTATTGTTAAGCAGCTTACTTTTGATATAGTACGCTGAACACAGACAGACAAGACGACAAACTATTAACGCTGTATAGTTTTGTAAAATAGTGGTTACGCCCTTTAAAAACACTTTACCGATGCCTTCAGAGGAGTGCTTTAGAAAATCTTATGTAAGATAGTTATAAAAACGTACATAAATCTAAAATTTATCTAAATAAAACACAATGAAAATACAAAAACAAATTCACATAATATAGCAAACAATTTAAAATAATGGATAACATAAATCCAGCCCCACCCATGCTGTGAATTCAATTACCTACTTTTTCTCCCTGGCTGCGAAAATACTATCGAGGTACTGATTCTGAAAACGATAGGATGTTGAGGAGAAGAAGAGGGCTAAAACTTTCTGGTATGTACGATTTTTTTTATGTGCAAAGGATTCAGTAGAAATATATAGCTATTGGTATATATTTATGACTGACTTTCTGAGAAAATCGACCAAAATCGACCCAGGTTGCTTAACTTTTTTTCGACCCTCTTCGATTTTCTTCATTTCTATATGTGACAGAGGTAGTCACCAAACTAATCGAAATTAAATTAGTTTCGCCCAAATCCCTGTGGTTGTTGAGATATGGCTCTTCAAAAATGGTGATTTTTTGTGTTTTTTGCTTTTCGACCACTCGTCACTTGTACGCTTCTCCTGGCTCCTGCTGACTCTGCACAAATGCGGTTTTCTGAGATATTACACCCATATATACGTTCTTTATAACAGTTGCAAAAGAGTGCTGAAGTATTGTCACTGTAACTTTTTACATGAACTTCATTGAGATTTTTTTGGCACTCTTTATAAGCATTTTGTTTTTAAACTTTGGTTTTTTCTGCCTATTCAAAATTGCGGGCAGGGCCTAATTTTTATTTGGTTTTTTGCTCTATTACTGTAATTAATTTGTGCAAAGTTTCATCAAAATCGTTGATGGGTTGGGTATTCATTTTTCCAAATGTTTACCTTCTTTTATTGTTGTATGGTTATGTTCTGCCGCAATATCTTCAAGTATCTAGTTTCTTTGCTTTCAAAATCAAATCTATTTGTTATTGCTACTGTTTTATCAACTAGTAGGCACCCAGTATGTCAAGTTCCATACAAATCGAACATGGGTTACGGCTTGATTTTTGTCAAAATCGAACTCCAAACGTCCACAATCGACTTATCACCACTTTCACGAATTCAAAGCTTTATATCTGAGCCCAGAAACGGTTTAGAACCATCATTCTTGAAGCAAAAAAAATGACCCAATAGGTAATTTGTTTTCAAGCAAAAAGTCAAAAAGTTGGATTTTGATAATTTTATCGACATTTTCTGCTCAAAAATTTTGAAAATTTTGAAAATTTTAAAAAATTTTACTTTTTAATTGAAAACAACTTATGGGGTGGGTCATTTTGACCATTTTTGCTTCAAAAATAATAGTTCTAAACCGTTTCGAGGCTCAGATATAAGGCCTTGAATTCCTGAAAGTGGTGATAAGTCGATTGTGAACGTTTGGCGGTCGATTTTGACAAAAATCAAGCGGTAACCCATGTTCGATTTGTATAAAACTTGACATACTGGGTGTTCAATAGTTTATAAAACAGTATGAGTACCAACTTGATTCAAAATTGACAGCAAACGAATTATATACTTGGAAATATTGCAGTAGAACATTACTATACAACAATAAAAGAAGGTAAACTTTTGGAAAAATGAATACCCAACCCATCAACGATTTTGATGAAACTTTGCACAAACTAGTTACAGTAATAGAGCAACAAAATTAAACAAAATTTAGGCCCTGCCCGCACCTTTGAATAGGCAGAAAAAGCGAAAGATCTAAAAAAATGCTTATGAAGAGTGCCAAAAAAATCTCATTGAAGCTCATGTAAAAAGTTACAGTGCCAATACTTCAGCACTCTTGTGCAACGATTATAAAGAACGTATGTATATATGAGTGTAATATCTCAGAAAACCGCATTTGTGCAGAGTCAGCAGGAGCCAGGAGAAGCGTACAAGTGACGAGTGGTCGAAGAGCAAAAAAACGCACAAAATCACCATTTTTGAAGAGCCGTATCTCAACAACCACAGAGATTTGGGCGAAACTAATTTGATTTTGATTATTTTGGTGACTACCTCTATGACATATATAAAAATGAAGAAAATCGAAGAGGGTCGAAAAAAAGTTAAGCACGAATTGGTCGATTTTCTCAGAAAGTCAGTCTTATATACTATAGGAGAACCTTTGTCTCAACTTTGCCATGATGTTTTTTGTTTATTCATATCTGCCCAGAAGGTGGTCGAGCACAGAGTGGTGCACAGATTCACCTCTTTCTTGTTTTGAAACCATACCAGACTACGAGTGATAGCTTCAAAACAAGGGCATCCTAACTACATACGATCTGTTGAGAAGGGGTTGGGTATTACCCAATCAGTTTTTTGAAACATTAGACGTAACAATGTTACCTACATTTATATTGCGGAAAGTGTGAAACTTAAATTAAAAAAAGTGAAGAGGAAAAAACAGATTTCATATTCTAGTCACGATATACTGTCAAAAACACAATAACGCACTGAAAGAAGCTAAAAAAGATAAGTTAGAATTTCAAGAACTTATTAAATTTTTCATTATCACTCTAACGCGAGTATAAAGTCCAGCATTTTAAACTGTCACTGCGACCAGGGTAATTTCAACCAACACTTCCTATCTGCAAAAGTTTAAGTGTCAAAAGTCGCGCTTTGCAATAATTTTACCTCGAAACTTTTTGCAAGCCACAACAAAAGCAACAACAACAGCAACAACAACAGCAACAGCAACAATAACTTTGACAGAAGACACTTGACGTGTCGCACAGCCTGTTATTGGTTGTCGCGGTGGGCGGAGCTAACAAGAGCAATCAGCCAATCAGCGTTGGCCTGTCAATCAACCTTACATGTTGCAGCCAATCGGCGGTGAGATGTCAGTTTCAGGCCAATTTTGATTGGACAACCGGCATTTCTTTGAGTGAATTTTCTACTTGACTCCTACACCCTTAAGTTTCGATAGATTATCACGTAACCTTTTTGGGGTTACTGTAGATTGAGCTACGTTTAGTTAACAGTCGGTAGTTTTGATTTCACTCCAGAGATTTAGGAGTCACGGATTTTAACGGTAAGTTCACTGATTAGAAACATATAAGTAAATTGAATCATAATGTTTGATTTCTTATTATCAATTAATAAATGGAAAAGATATATTTCTTAAATAGTTGTTTGTTACGGCAAAAAAATTAAGAAAAATTCGCACTTGTTGCGACAATGTGGAAAGTTTTAAAAAATTCTTACATAAAAACAGTTGCTTTCTCATATTGATTTTTTATGCTTAAATGCCAACAAAATATGTAGCTCAATAATTGTCATCGTCATTTCATCCTAAACAAGCTATACCTATCTGTACCTAAAATCAGAATTAGTGTTGAGTTTCTCGCAAAAAAACTTCTAAAGATCCTTCGATTGCCAAACGTTAATGCATCGATTGCAAAACGTTAATAGCCAAACAGGTAGTCTACATAATATGTACATAGACAGTCAACAATTTAGAACCATTGCATCTCTAGACCCACAAACGTACATATGTAGGAATGAATGTGAATTAATTTATTAAAAGCACTCGGTAATTCTTCCGTGCGCACATTCTGCAGTCTGCACTCAGCGAGCGTGAGTGAGTATGCATCACATTCCGTATACGAATACCCTTTTTTGTTGTAAATGAGAATTAGGGCCTATGAGACTCGAGGGCTGTGGTGTAGTGATAGCAATCTTGTCTTTGAACAAGCGGCCGTGGTTCCATTTCTTTCTTCTTTCAAAATTGGGGCCTTATCTTTCTATTCAACACTTTAAACTGGGTGTGTGCTTAAGGAATTTGATGCCTACCACTCACACTGACTCAGTGCAGAGTGTGCGCATACGGAAGAATTTACAAAAATACTCTGATATTTACATAGAATATAACTTCATTATATTGTACTTTTAACACGCATTTTTTTAGTATGGACAGTGTGGATAGTTCTGGACAACCTCTACCACCGAACGCAATGGCAGCACTGCAAAGCTTCATCCTTCGCGAAAAGTACCAGCGAACGCCAAAATGTGCGCGCTGCAGGAACCATGGATTTGTGTCAGCCTTGAAAGGTGTGACTTTTGAGTAACAAAACGTTTAGGTCAATACAGAGTCATAGCTGTGTACATAGGCTGTAAAAACAAAAAGGTTGTTCACAAAAGATTAGCATGTAGGTACAAATTGGGGACGTTTTAGCGACGTTTCGGTAGAATTGATTGAGGATTTTTTAAGAAAAAGAAAATAAGAAAATTTTGAGGTATTTCACAAATTTCTTCGGTGAAACCTTGTTAGAATATCCTCACAGGTTATCGAAACTATTTTGTGATGTTGGTGCACCTTTGGCCTAACTATGAGTTATAAGTGTTAGTTAAGTAAGTCAAGTTTATAGTTACATGATTATATACTAAGCGGTTACACAGTTAGTTTTATCGGCTGAACGAAGGTCCTTTGTGGTTACTGAAAACTTCAATTAAAAATACATAATTAATTAAGTTAGGACAGCAAATTAATAGACGTGAAACAAAATTTAGCTAAGAATTTTTGTAGTGGAGCAGTTTATTTCACAAGAAAAACTTTGATTATATACATTGACCTATATACCTATAGCAATAATATATTATATACATTGACCTATATATAACTTTGACCTATATATAGCACAGTACAATAATAAGTTAACATACATGCCGAACTTACATTTTATCCCGTAGACGTAAACGCAGAACATTATATAGAGACCTTGGACATGTAAAAGACATCTAGAACTTACTTTCTAGGCATGTGAAAGCAGAAGTAACAGAATCTTTACATTTTTTGTGATTTATCTTAGTCTGTGAGTACGGTATCGTGGAAGAGTGTGAGACATATAAATCCATGCACATTTAAGTAAATCCATACACATTTAATCACATATACAAATAAATAGAACATATGTGTGTTGATTTACACATGTATGTAAATGTGTACATGTGTATAAATACACTTTCATGAGTATAAATAAAAAATTGTTGGATGGAAATAAACTAAAGACAATCTTAGACAGTTTACGTTTGTATGGGTTCATGAAAGTCTTTCAAATTGTTAACAGTCAACAAGCACGTTTTGCGAGTAAAGTTAAATTTGTTAGCGATAGATTTCGTTGTGACATGCTTGTAGTGCTGAGGATATTCTTCGAATATAAAACGCGGCACTAAAATTTGTAAAAGTTCAACATAAATAAGCATAAGTTTACATTTTTAACTAAATAAGACTTCCAAATCGAATCCACTGTCAATCATAACTATTTCAGGTCAATAATCTCTGCATTAATCTTTGAAAACCTTTTCGTCAGAATATTGTACATGCGTGATTTTAGCTTGCTACATAAAGTTTTTCAGTTGTGGCCAAAAGTCGCGGGTACGTTGATTTATGTTTACTCAAATTCGAGATTTTTTCCGGCCCATTTTAGAAACACTTTTTTCCTAAACGACGTTGGAAGCCAAAACTTAGACAATTTAAATGCAAAAAACATTTAAAACTGCAAAAACTAATGGATCTGGCCGACAGACATTTTTGCCTATCACGCGAAACGCTTCCCAATTCCAACTGTGGCAAGTCGTTTGGGATGTGCTAATATGCAATCTACGAAACGCTGATGCAATAGGTTTCGTCATAATACAGTGTGCTGTTCACAGAGTTTTCCAGCACTTGACAGACATGCAAATGGATCTGCTGCCTGTTCCTACCTGCGTATGTACGTACGTAGTACACAAACTGACACACACGCCCACAAAATCTGTGTAATCCGCTGACCTAGCGGCCAAATTACACTAGAATATTTTAGTTTGCGCGCTAAGCATAGTAGAGCTTTGCACTATAGTATATACGCGGCGGCTGAGGCCGCCGCGTAAAAATACAGCTTAGAAATACAATTAACCTGCATAAAGCACAAGTAAACGAGTATATAAAGAATTGAGGACCCCAAATTTAACGAGGAGACCCGCATATACATATGCTTGTGCTATTTAGCCAAGTATATACGCCTGTTGTAGGAACCGCCTTGCTTCTCAATTATCTTAAGTTGAAGACATAGCTGATCTTAAACCAGTACCATGAACTTATACATGAAGCAAGAGACAAAATCCTTCCCTGCAGCTAATTCAAATATATGTACATAATAACTCTAACTAAATATACATAAAATCTAAAACATATAACATAAGTAAATGCCTACACATATACAAAGTCCCTTGAGGCCCTTAAGTACGAAAAGTACAAAAGCACGCCTAACAAAAACATCTACATACAACAGCTTCATAGATATAAAGACGAACACTATGTACTTAATATAACAACGCAAACAATATGGAAACAACCATTAAATAAATAAATAAATAAATAAATAAATAAATAACCTCACAAACTGCCTATACCCCAAGAGTTTTCTCTATAATGTCTAATCGTGTGAGATGATGCTTAGGTTAAAATAGACCTTTTCGCCTAAGCCTACATTTCATAGATCCAAACTTCACGGGGCTTCTATATTCTTGTTTCTCCTGATCTGGTTATTTGAACATATGTATTTATTAACTATCCACAAGAATACATTATTTTCTGATTAGTTGCGTTTTGCCTCCATTAAAATTTTCAGTTCAAACAGTACAAGTTGATCGCAGTTCCAAGTCCGCCTGAATAAATGACAGCTTAGCAATGGCTCAATAGCTCAAATGGTATAGCGCTGGTCTGCAGACTCAGAGATGGGTGGTTCAAATCAAAATCGAATCTCCACTGGGTCATTCCGATGCTAATGCTGTCCAGAAAAATTCCTCCTTCCTTTCTCAACATAAATTCCATTCTATAATCTGTCTCTCATTATGAGTTCTCAAATATTTTAGGCCACAAACGATATTGCCGCTGGAAGGATTGCACCTGCGCAAAATGCATGCTGATTGCAGAACGCCAAAGAGTGATGGCAGCGCAGGTGGCTCTCAGGCGACAGCAGAGTCAGGAAGAAAAGGAGGCGTCCCATTTGGAAGCCATATATGGGAAGGGGACGGGGGCATTGATTCTGGCTGCCCTGAGGGGGACGGGGTCAAAAGGTCAAGAGTCAGCTGACCAGGAAGACGAGGAAACAGCGGGGGCTGGCAATAAAGGTCCGTGTCCGATTCGATATTCTTAGGGCGAAAAAGTTAAACCATTCTCATTTAAGGTAAGGTTAAAGTTAAAGTAAATCTCAGGCGGTAATTTAAGTTAGAGTTAATGTAAGTAAGTCAATAACTTTCATAACTTTTTAAAAATAATTTTAAACTTTAAAGTAAGGGTGTTTCAATTAAGGTTAAAGTTAGAGTTTGACCCCTAAAGCCTGTTTCACACCTACACGAGGTTGATTTTCAAGGGGATTTTCCCCAGGGGGATCCCCATGGAAATTATCGTGGGAGTTCCCTTCCCATGCGTTCCCAATGGGATCCCAGAGAGGACGCATGGAGAACGAAGGGGATTTTGTTGGGGACGCGTGGGGACGCAAGGGATCCCCTGGGGATCCCCTTGAAAATCCACCTAGTGTGAAACAGGCTTAACTTTTTTCGTTTAAGTTAAAGGTAAAGTTTAACTTATTTGCTCTCGCGTGCCCGCCATCTCCTAGGAATGTGTGAGTACTGAGCCTACATCGACAATGTGTATCTATCTATACCTAATTCTAATTAGTGTGTTTATTTTCTCAACAGTAAGCTTGTGCCGTGTATTTCATTCTTTTATCTAACAATTTACTAAAATTGTAATGTACTTATGCAATGTATAGTCCACCGAAATTTGCGAATTGTGGCTTGTCTCGCCAAATTGTCAATTATCGAGCGAAGATACGGTAGTCTGTTATCTATTTTCACAAAAATTTTCATCTTTACATTTCAATTTAATAGTGAATACATATTTGGTAATCTTTCAACCGCCCATCTTCTGAAGTGCTTTTGCTTCAAAAGGTCAGAATAATTGAAAATTGTGTCTCGAAAGAAAGGGTGCCTGCCGCAAGACATAATTAGAATCACATATTCTTGAATTTATTCTTAATTTTCAATTTAGCCAAAGTGTTTGTGCAACTTTAGACTTCTTAAGCTCGTCTCCTTTTCAGAATTCTGTTTCTGACAGCAAAGCTTAGAACGTTGTGTAACTCTGCTCAGGGTTACGGTACTAGGAGTAATATTAGAACTCGAAGCGATACCGTAATAGCAAGAGCACAGTTTTGCTTTGTCTCGGTCTTTATCGAAAATGAGACATTACGTTCTCACCTACTAAGGTAATTTCAGAACTTCCCAGCTACATATTAGGCACACTTGCACTATCTGAGAGCATCGAAACCTAGCGGATAGATGTTTCACAGAATGCCTTTATGATGCCATGCATTTTCAATTTTTTATTTAAGAAGAAGAAGCAGAAGACTGTGTCGACAGCAGCGATGGAAAAGCGGGATCGAGCGGGACGGCAGAATCACATCAAACTGATCTGATAAGCAAGCTTTTTCCCAGTAAACCGGCGGCGCAGCAAAAAAGCGCAACTGCGTCTCCAGTTGCGCCTCAAGATTGCGCAATTGCGCTAGATTGCTCGGCTCGAGCAGTGAGCGAGGATTTGCCCGATTCGGCCTCAGAAGCTGCGCTGACGCCAAAAACCAGTGTTGCGCCTGCTATTTTTGGCGCAACGGAGCAACAACACGCAACTGGGTTTCTGCTGGCACCCCGGCCTGGGCCCCCTTCCCATATTTTTAGCCCCTACGCGCCGCACATTGGCTGTTTTCAGTTTTCACCCGTAAGCTATGGTCGCCCACCAGAGCGTTCCTTCATCTTTCCCACTGGAGGTCAAATGCGCCCACAATTTCCCATGGGATATGGTTTGGCTAACTATGCGGCCACCACTGATTGTGAGAATGCTAAATCGAGCTTACATCGACAAAACGAGTCTCCAAGTGCTTCTGATTAATCAAGCATGAGCTCGATCTGAACGATTCATCAACTTTTCTGTGTATTTATAGTCATGGCTTGTAAGACCTAAACTCTGACCAAAAAATGCTGGACCCTGAGACAAAAAGAATCACGTTATTTCATTATGAAAAGAACAAATTGCAAGCATCAAGAGTACAGCAGGTAGTCATACAAATCACGCCACATGTTTTGCCTCCCTCAGGGTTTTGCAATTTCCGGTCAAACTTCAATGCTTACAATACAACTAAAAAGAGTACCCACACGAACTTGAAATTTAGCAACCGATAAAAACACATACCTATAAAACTAGCCATTTAGTTTGATGTGTCGATTTTATTCAATTTTTGCCCTTTCGTTTTTGAAATCGTTAAGCCCGGTTCATACTTGTCCTTATCCTTGTCTCTATCGTTTTGTCCCTAACCGATTTCAGAAAAACTGCACAGCCAAATATTCCAATTTTTTGGATAACGATAGTTGAGGTCACTTCTAGACCGTATACAAATTTTTAGCTCAAACGCTTTTGTCAATTTTTTACAGCAGCTGACCTAAATTTGTCCTTGTCCCCGTCCCTGTGTCCTTAAGGACGAGTATGAACCGGGCTTTATGGATCAACTTTAGCAAAACAAAATTAGGAACATTTAAGTGCTTCATAAATAAATTAAAATTCTCAGTGCGCGTATGATAATCAACCCCTTCCCCGTAAAATTATACACACGAATGCTACCTAGCCATAGAAGGGTTTTAAACACAATGGTCAAATTGCGCAGGTTTTATATACCTACATAAATAGCCCATAAGCTTTCATAACGTCATTAGATTCATATGTAAATAGTATGTATTATGTAAGGGTATCTGTTAATTATTAATTATTATGTAATATCTGTTAGTTATTTAATTGATTTATTAAGTTAATTAATTATTTGCTTTACAGTTGTCTCTGTTACTCGTAGTGTTATTTATTGTGATGTTATAGTAGAGTAAAGTACTGTATTAAGTAGGTTATTTATTATGGTTTGCGGACCTGCCACATCAAACTTGAATCGAACAACCAATCAGGGTCAGGGACCCGTTGCTCAGCTTCACAAGTCTGGCAACTATTACATAAAATTGTAAATGCATCAGGCGATTTGTTACAAATTCATCTACAACGGCCACACATGCGGCACGCACTAATGGCCCAAGCGGGAATGGTAGGTCTCGGCCTCGAAACTTCCCCCGCTCTTGGCCTAGCCTAACCGCCGGCGGGGCTTCTAGCTATGATGAACGGGATCCTCCGTGCGGGCCGGGGTTGCCGGACACCGACGGAAAATGGGGCTTACCTAACCACTGGGCTAGGCGCAGTAGGCGCAGACGGAACGCAAAGCACAATAAATGGAGCACACGGACGCAGAAATCGACAGGGCCTCTAGACCAAAACTGCTCACAAATGACACGAACGCAACGAGAGAATTTCCATCAATTTAATAAAAGAAACACGGGTAGGAACAGTGGGCCATTTAGGCAGAATACCTATAGTAAATGAAGATAATACAGAATCGTAGGCTCAGACAGAGAAAGAATACACGACTGTGCAGTACAAAAATCCGGAGCAGACTGAGCGTGCACGTGAGTTTACCGTAAGACAAGCCAAGCAACATTTCGCATTGCACACAAGAGATGCGATGTACGTATATAACATGAATTATACTGAGCGTGAATTCATACTATTAAAATGTTAAAAGGTAAGTGGAGTGTTATAATGGAGGAAGGGAGGCTCCCTTATAAGGGGAAGGCGGAAGGGGGACTCCATCCCTAGTTAAGCCTTACACATCATATAAATTTAGACTGTTCAGACTGTTCATTTGGGCATAACGACGGGCTATCTTTAGTCAAACTTTAGTCAAGTCGTTAGAAGCAGCAGCAATTCCATATCGAATGCCGAAAATTTGCGTGAGTGAGCACAGCTCAGTATAATCATTTTAAGACAACAATTTTGGCGTAGAATTGTCCGATGGCGCTGAAATTTTATAGAATTTTGGGACACTTGACACGAAAGTTTCGAGTAGCTAGCTAAGCAATTTTATCTACAGTTTTTCGAATAATTTTAAAAATGGCCCGATGGTCGCCGGACGGCCGGCCTGCTAAGATCAGCCGGCCGGTCAAAATCGGTCGGCCAGCCAGGTTTCACCAACTGACAAAATTTGGCCGGCACAACAAAAGGCTAAGTTATGCCAAATTGAAACTCCGGATTTTGGTGAATTGGTTTTGTCCAAAAATTCGGTCGCTTCGGCCGGCCGGCCGGCCACCTTTCACGGGCCGGCCGGCCGGCCGAACTTCTTTGCCGGCCCAGCCGCTGGCCTGCCGGCCGGCGGCTTACGCGGCCGGTCACAACCACTACTAGCTAACCCTAATTACCCAAACATCCTCAAACCTTAAACACACGTCTTGGTGTACAAACAAATCTATTTCGTGTAAAAAAACATGAAATGGAGCAAATAGGATTGCCACAAACCAACAGCCAAAAAAAGCAGACGTCGTCGTAAAAATTTGTCGAAGTTCTCCTTCTACTAAGCCAAGCATTGTACACGTCGGTTTGTAACATGCGAATAGGTTGAGCGTTTGGTTCATTAAACTTTACATCGATCTATCTATATAACAGTGTATATCTTATACTATTATTCTATTCACACCTGTATCATATACTAAACATTAGTACACTCACTAGATATTCAGCCATTTGTGGCAACTAATTCCTCAGCTATTCTTGTCTACTATTTGGTTTTGATCAGCACTTTGTTACACTTATTCTCGAGCGATTCTGCTTTGTTACAATCCAGTGAAATTTACTTGTGTTTTGGTTGCTCAAGCTTGAAGAAATGGATAGTAAAAATTCAGTTTTAGAAACGCGAAAATGACTTTTTTTTCTACTAAATTTTCAAAAACCACAGATAAACTTATTGATGCATTCTTGCGTCAAAATTATAAAACTGTCAATTTCAAAAACGGTGTGTTTATTTTGTTTATCACCTTCTTGACAGGCTTGTCACCGCGTCCTCATTGCAAAGCTCGAGATTTTTTTGCTCTCCTACTCCTATCAAATCGATTGCGATTGCACGATCGCGTGCAGCGTAGGGATGGAAGTCTCGGTTTTTTACCGAGACCGAGACCGAGACCACGAAACCGAGACTACCGAGACCGAGACCTAATTCCGAGACCGCCAAAACCGAGATTGGGTCATTTTTTGCCATTTTTTTACCTATTGATTTAATGACTTCTTACAAGTTTTTAAGTAAAATTACAAGACCATGGTCAGACACACAGGAAAAAATATTAGTACAAAACATGTACAAAAAAAGTACAAAAACTTACAAAAAAAGTACAAAAACTTTTTTTACTTTTTTAACAACATTTTTACTTTTATTTATTTTTTGTACTATTTTTGGGATCAAGTGCAGTTGGGGGGGGAATAGTGGACCTATTTTTTGGAGTAGAGCACCTTGAGGGAAGCATTTTTTGTAATAGAACCCCTATCCACAAATTTGGATTTTCTGACCTATGACCCCTCGAAAAATGCATTTTCAGTGTTTTTGGAAGTGAACGTAGGCCAAAGTTTGAAGCCAAAAAAATTTTTTGAGTGCGTTTTGATGTTCTAAGGCATCGTCTAGGCTTAGCTGGCAGGATTTTACCTGAAAATTTCGATTTTTTAGTACCTAAGCCTGAGCCTAAGCCTGAACCTAAGCCTAAGCCTAAGCCTGATACTAAGCCTAAGCCTAAGCCTGATACTAAGCCTAAGCCCTAAGCCTAAGCCCAAGCCTAAATTGAGGCCCAGATTGAATTTGGTCAAAAATTGGACGTTTCTGGTGAATTTGGCCAATTTTTTGGCAGGAACGGGGTCCAGTGGCGTATTTAGGGGGGGGCTGGGTGTGCTGCAGCCCCCCCCTTTGTGGTTTGAGCCAGTGGCGTATTTAGGGGGGGGGCTGGGTCCCCTGCAGCCCCCCCCTTAGCGATTTGAGCCCCCCCCCTTAGAGGGTCGCAGCCCCCCCCTTTCCGAAACTTCAAAGCTGACAAAAGTGTTTCTGATACCTCCACAATTGACAAATTCTACCTTCAAAATTAAAAAAATCTAAAAATTAAACTTAAAAAAAGTTTTTTCCATTCTGTTGATGTTTTTTCGGCTCAGATACCTTTTTTCTTTCTGCATGCCTATATATATGCCAGGTCTATTATCATATTCTGTGCTAATTGATTAATGTCTCACATGTTTGTATAGTTAGATAGGGTAAAAAATACAAAATTAAATACAAAGTATACTATTTTTTGCTTTGCTGCATACATGTTTGTATTTTTTTGTTTGTATTTTTTTGCATACATGATATTTTTTAAGATTTTTTCACTTTTTGTTAATTTTAATTTTTGAAGCATTATTACACCAATCTGCAGTGGCGTAGCCACAAAAAATTTCGGGGAGGGGGGATGAGGTTTCTTTGTTTTAAAACGTTAGACCCCGCCAGACCCCCTTTGATCGGCGGTGGCTCACAGTTGCTCCGCACCCCCCCCCCCCCCGGTCGCAGCCCCCCCCTTTGCGAAATCCTGGATACGCCACTGGTTTGAGCACCCCCCTTAGAGGGTCGCAGCCCCCCCCCCCCTTTGAGCGGCGGTGGCTCACTCCCCAACATGGTGGCTCACATTGCTCCGCACCCCCCCCCCCCCCCGGTCGCAGCCCCCCCCCCTTTGCGAAATCCTGGATACGCCACTGACGGGATCAAGCTGCCTTTGTTTTGATTCCAAAAAATTGTAAACGTTGTTCCGACTCCATGTAAACACGTTTGGAGCGCAAAAAACGCCGCTTTCCGAAAAAAATTACGAAAACATCCCTCACTTCGGGTTCGGGTTCAGGTTTCGGGGGGTCATATCTCAGAAAATCCAAAAAATGAAATATATAGGGGTTCTTGAAGCAAAAATGCTTCCCCCAAGGTGCTCTACTCAAAAAAATAGGTCCACTCCCCCCCCCCCCCCAACTGCATTTAACCCTATTTTTGTACTTTGGCCTGGCAAGTTTGTACTTTTTTTGTACATTTTTTGTACTTTTTTTGTATATACTATTTTTGTACTTTCCATTCAGATGTTTTGTACTATTTTTGTACTTTTTTGTACTATTTTTGTACTTTTTTTGTTTCAGGACAAGAATTTCTGTAAAAATTTGATAGTAAATTCGTTAAATAGGCCTTAAAAGTGTAAAAAAGACGTTAAAATTTTCAGCGATTTTTGTACTTTTTTTGTACATTTTTTGTACTTTATTTGTACATATTTTGTCCTTTTGTTTTTACGATCTGACATCATTCTGACTTTCCCACAAGGATATTGTAAGATACACAAAGGCTCTGTTGGAATATTTTTAGGCAAAATTTTACACGAGGGGCAAACCACATTCATACTCTCACAGCTATTAGAGATGCACCGAATAGGAAACTTCAGTGATTACTGAATATACCATGAAACATCACCAAAACAGGTTTCGTAAGGAGGGGTCGGGGTGCTGGCATATATATTTGGTGCGGAGCCCCCCCCCCCCATTTTGGTCGCCCCCCCCCGCAACTAGCGATCGACCGGAGGCTCCGGCTCCGGCTCCGGCCGGATTTGAGCCTCCGGCTCCGGCAAAAAAAGTGCCGGAGCCGGAGAATTTTCATTGTTCAAACTTTGGCCAAATGTTCAAATTTTGAGAAAAAATCGCAAGATTAACGAAGCGTTTAGTCGATTATATACAGTACTTATATTACTGCCAGTTGTGATGGCGATAACTACCCCTCTCTAGCAATGTGTACCTATTTTTACGTCTCCAATTGACTAAACTCGGCCTAAAAATCAAAAGTTTCTCACACTCACGCTGCCGCCCCCAGACCCCTATAAGTTTGTAACTATGTGACTTAGTGATTTGAACTTGAGTTTTAGCTCTGATATTTTCGGCCGGTCAAATATGTTTGCATGTGCATGTGCTCGCAAATTTTTGTGTTGAAATAGCAAAAAAGTTAATTTTCACCCATTACAAAAAATCGAAAAGTCATTCCCCCTAAAGATTTTTTCCTGGTTACAACGTGGGTGATATACGCCTAAATTACTGGGGTGGGGGGGGGGGGTGGTAGCTTTTCGGAAGCTACAGACATTTACGGCGTCGTATCTTCTACAAAGTGCAATCTTTTCCAAATTTGTCTATTTTTTTGGGTGTATATATTATATACTATATATATATATATATATATATATATATATATATATATATATATATATATATATATATATATATATATATATATATATATATATATATACATATTCAGGGTTTTTTTTTTTGTGCAAAACCCTGTGCAAATGCACACTTTTTTAAAATTTTGCACACAAAAATTAAAATTTTGCACAATAATGCACAGTGCCCGATGGGTCTCGCATATGCTCAAAATGCATTGTTTGTTATGCGAAATTGCAAAAAATTCTGGGGGCTGCCGCCCCCAGACCCCTGCATCTACTGGCATAACTGGCGGCATCATCAACGGCGGCAGGTTCTTATGCTGCTTCTTGGCAAATGGCGCATGATTTGCGTAATTGCTGTTCAAATTGCTACAGGTTTATTTTTCTAAAAATCGTATTATACGTTGTCAAAAAAACTATAAGTCTCCAGCTCCCCAGACCTCCACAAACTACAGCATCTACGTTTCTAATCTAAGCTGTCTCACGAAGTGGAGGTATTGCTCCACCCAACCTGAAAAATTCCTAGATCTGCCACTGATATGATTTTATGTATATAACGTAACAAGGGCATATAAACCAAGGGGGGATGGTGAAAATTTCCGCCCCAGGAATTTTTTTCCACTAAAATTTTACCACAAGGGTCCTTTCTTTGAATTTTCCGTTTCGTCTTTTATTAACCAAATTTTGCCCGAAAAATAAAAAATTTCTGCATTTTCAGGGGACTGCCGCCCTAGATCCCAGCAATGACCCAGAACAATTCCTAAACTGCTGATGAAATGTTTTTAATGCAAAATTTATTTCAAAATTCTATAAAAGCTCTGGCTTCTTGGGACTACCGCCACCTAGCCCCCTTAATCACCCAGATTCGCCAACAAAGTGTTGCTTAAACTTGCTTTTTTAATGAAAATTTTATTTCAAAATTCCACAAAAGCTGTGGCTTTTGGGGGCTAGCGCCTCCAGACCCCCGCCAATTATGGCATACACATTTTTGCAAGATTAAGTCAAGGAAGGTGGGTCGGGTCGGCTTCCCCTCGCTCAAAAATTTTTTGGATCTGCATCTGACAACCATTGTGCTAATGCCAGTAATTTCCAATATTTCGAATTTCTTCAGCACACCAACATAAACATAGCAGCAACCAGCAAGGGCGTACCCAGGGTGGACGGATGGTGGAAATCCCCCCGAAACTTTTTCCAAGTGATTTTTTACACAAGGGTCTCCCCTTTGGTTTTTATTGTCCGGCCGGAAAAATTTCTTGATACGTCTCCAATTGACCAAATTTGGCATGAAAATCAAAATTTTTCGTGGAGGCTGCCGCCTCCAGACCCCTGCGACTCTGTGGCTTACTAAGCCTTGTTATTACATTTCTTTCATCAAAGCCTATGCATGTATATATACACGAGTACATTATGTTGCATTTGCATGTCTACACGACTATATTATGCTACATTTAGTTGTGTTATATACGCTCTGATGTGACGTTATATACTTACTATCATTTGTTTTAATTTTTCTGTCGGAAAAATTTTTGAATCGTCTCCAGTTGACCAAATTGGGTCTGAAAATTGGAAAAATCGCCAATATTTTTATGGGGGCTGCCGCCCCCAGACCCCTGCAACTTTTTGGTTTAGTAATCTTGCGTTTGTAAGGCGTTTTCTGAGTCTTAAAATTGCTAAAAAATGCCTTTTCACCCATTTGAAAAAATCGAAAAGTCATTCCCCTCCCGAAATTTTTTTCTGGGTACGCCACTGATAACGTACGTTACCTCTAGAGGTATAAAAACGCGTATATTTGCTTCTATATAGGCGAAGAAAACACATTTACAGTTTGCACAGAAAAATAAAATTTTGCACACTAAAATTAAAATTTTGCACAATTATGCACACAAATTTTTTTG
>JASANF010018599.1:0-12933 GCA_030248245.1 Trissonchulus sp. WLG1_4 | reverse complement strand
ATGAGGTATAGCAGGAGGTGTCCCAGGAGTTTTTAATGATGGCATGTGAAATTAACATCATTCAGTCGATGCCCCACAGCCCGTTTGAGGTTTGTTTGATTTGTCGGCCTACCGAGTCGACCTCCCTCATACAGAACAGTCGGCCATGAACAAGTAACCCTGAGTGTGCCGCAGGGCACTGAGAGCATGAATGTAGGTACAGGGGTAGTTTGGGATATAACAGGCCATTGCGTTTGCACCGGCCATGTAACTTTTGCAGATAACTCCTCTGACGAAGAACACCAAAGCAGATTGGCGCGCGAGCAAAAGCGCAAACTCGAGTTGAAGCGAGCGGGAAAGCTCTAAATGCCGGCAACTATGCCAAAATTCTCTAATTTTTTGGCTACCACCCCCAAATATCCGAAATTTTGTCAATCAAAATTATTGAGCGAGCCGTCTGAGCTGCGGATTGAACCAATGTTCCTCTACACACGCACAAACACTACAAACACATTAACACAGCCAATTTTTGAAATCAATCAGGTGAAAGAAGCAAGCAACCTTGAGGCACAGCAGCAAACACATGCCATTCAAACTGACACCCAGTTTCAGTGGAACCCCGCAGCACAGAACCAAACACGAGTGTCACAATTTCCTGCAGTGCGCACGCAATATGCATCTACACCCACAATTTTGGGAATAGAGCAGGGCCCACAAATTGTTCAGAACACACTTCACTTGAGAAATAACACGGGGTTGCAAGGTGAACACTGCTTTTAGACGTTCAAAATTACAAACTTTGGCCCGATGCCGGGGTATATAAACCCGAGCAATTTTGGTGGGAAACCAATGGGGATACAACAACCCCAACCCACCGCCTACGCCCCTTAGAAGTTACAAGGGATGTTAAAATTTGTCGCATATTTGCCCGTTTTTGATCATGACATCACGAAATTGACCTTACAAGACTGGCTTCAGAGTCTCACCATGCGACTGCAAATGGCCATGGTTCCAGAGGAAAATTGCAGAAAAATTTTGTGCTTCAAATTGGGAGGCCTAGTTAGTCTCTATGCCTCGAAATTGCCCCAGGAGACAAACCAAAAATTTCGTGCATTGGTTGAACACCTGACACCTCGGTGCCCGGAAAACGACCAAAAATGACTATCACCGTCAGTTTATGAACCGATGACAGCGGGCAGGTGAACCCGTACGGGACTAACTGAGGAAACGTCAAACTTTGGCACAGGAGATCTGGGTCGACGGAGATGAACGAGACGCAAATGTCGCGCAACAAATATTCAGTGGTGTGATTCCAGAAGTACAAAAAGTACTTGCGCCCATATATTGTGAAGGCTCGCCTCCCTTGACCAAGGTCGTAAATCTACTCGATTTGCTTTTCCCGCTAGGCTGTTCGTCCCCTGCATGGGTCCAATCGGTGAGCACAGACCAGAATGGTCAGAGAAGCAGATCCGAACATTCACAGATACAATTCAATTGACAGACACGTCCCCCAATTTATCGAACATCGTTTACACCAAGACAGAAAAACGAGTCTAGTTTCGAATCAAAATTATTGCAAGCTATTCAAGATTTGAAATTGGAAATTCAAAGTAATAATACAAATGAACGGTAAGTGCGAGGTGGGGAGCACTTTAATAACGAGAGACAACGGAGCTACTTTTGGCAGACGTGGTTTCGGCTACCAAGAGCGTGAGAACCCACGGTACAGTAACTGCAACAGGCGTGGATATTTTACACGTGAGAGCCGTAGCCCACGGCAAGGAATGAATCGCATCTCTTTCTTTGATAGCCGACACTAACCACCCGCCAACATGGGTAGACTAGGTAGATGGAGACAGAGTGATAACCGTTATGGAAATTATGCTCGAAACTACCGTAGCTACTCATCGAATAACACCATACAACAACGTTTTAATAATAATACACAATATGCAAAATACAATAACGGCATGAATCCACGCAGCTATAACAACGACGCACGCAAACAGATTCACTATGTACAACGCAAGTGGCAACCATAACTTGTGCTGTTTCACCACAGTACGTTTACCACAGTATATACCCTATGGCAACGCACCACCGTTACCTGCAACAGTGCAATCTAAAAATAACACAGGAACGAAACAGGCAACACCTGTAGGGGATACACAGGAAGTGAACATGGTGATACATGAGTGGTCAGCTAGCACACTAGCCCTGGACATGTGATGCTAGATACGGAGATGCATTTGGACACTGACCAGCAAATTAGTGAACCTGAACACACACATCACGCGACTAAACGTGGAATTTCTACGAAAGTGCACACAATATACCCAATGCTGTTCGAAGCAAAAGTGTCGCGCACCCCATAAATTGTCGCTACTCACACAGGCACGGTGATGCCGCCAATAATATTAATAGCACCACCAGACTTTGACAAGACTGATACAAGCAATGTGTTTGAAAACCAAAAGTCAAAAAAGGACATGGTTAGTTCTGGGAAGTCGTTCACGAACTCGAAGGGTCACACTGACGTACACCAAAAGGGACATTTTCGAAATGAAATAACTATAGCGACTCAGAATCACAGACCACCGATACGGAGACGTGGACCGATATGACCGAGGTAAGAACGAGAATCCACTACAAACGACCCCGAAAGAAAACCAAAAAGATCAAATTAGTAGTGACACCTAGGGGAAAAATGAAGCGAGTGATAAACTCCAAAACCTGCACACAACAACACATACGATCACTGAATGACCGTGTCCGTGAGTTGGAACAGTCACTGGAAGTATTCAAAGCGACTGTGCAAGTGAAAGTGGAAAATGGTCCATTTGCGCATATGCAAGATATCATAAAGATCAATATCCGATTAGTGTATGTGCAACTATTGGGTAAAACAATCCCTGTACTGATATCTTATATTGACACTGGAGCCTCGATGTCACTAGTGATAAAACGTCTTTACATGAGTTTACAGAAAGATAGTCAGTTACATGTGACCACTCCCCAAGTTCAGGCAGCTACATCAGCCAACATTTCAGCAATATATTCTGGTCGCAGTTATTACCCCCGCACTTGACCATGTCCATAACGACATAAGAAAAAGTACAAACAGCATAGACTATGATTATTAGAACTACTAACCATACTAATAATATAATAGAAATTGGGTATTGGTTGAGAATTTAGTGTTGAAAACTTGTGTCCAGGTATAATCTCATAAATTTATATTTCTGGGATATGAGTTAGAAATTAAATTTGAAGATTATAGTGTTATAAATAGCTTTTATAGTGGGTATTTTCTATCTTTTAAATCTGGAAATATGGAACAAAAGAACAATAAATTATATACAATGGCCTAAAATTGTTTCTTTTCAGATATGGAAATTGTATTAGCTTAAATTAGTCTCTGTGTATTATTTATTTGTCTGCACATATATATTGTTTGCATGGTCTATATCATCAATAAAAACACGGTTGTGTCATCACTTGTCGTCCAAATAAAATCAAGCCAACATTATCATGGCTTAAATACATAAAAATACAAAAACAGTATAGGGTTGTGTGTCGCACCGTACTTGTACCCATACACATCCACACCAGTACTAACAATTATTTGTCTACAGTTGCAGAATTTAATTATGCCACCTTAAAATTATATTATTGGATCCAATTCAAAGACTCGGAGTTGGCCATGGAGTGACGGACGAGCAAGAACGAAGTTTCGGAGTCAAAATTCAGGAGCACCTCTCAGTACATCAGAGTAGTTTAATAACACCAAATGCATGAAAAAGTGTACGACTAACAAATTGCATGTAACTGTTTAGTGTTTTTGGTTCTAGCTAGGTTGCGTTCTCACACACAGTTATACCACCGACAGAAAAATCCAAAATTTATTACGCAAAATACGCGCTTAGGTACGAACAATAGGTCAGCAAGCTGCCACTAGCAGCAAAGAAGGTGAGAAAGGTATAACCGTACAAGTAAAACACGAAGTACCAGAGTCACAGCCGATACTGCATCACACAATTGCAACTGATGCAGAAAAGTTTAGGGTGCAAACTGTAGTCCACAGTCTCATAGCTGGATAGAACTCCGACTTTCCGTCATTCAGTAGAACGATGGCTCGAAATGGAAGAAAGACTCCGATTTAGGCACGAAAATTGCCCGTTTATAGCTTTCAGTTTGAAGGAATGTAGTACCTCGTGCATGGGAATTTCACTGGAAGCGAGTATAGCGATGGTTCAGTTAGCGTTCCCAGCAATACGCGGAAAGGGGTACAAAAAGGTGAAATTTTTGTAATCCTACATATGTACATCTATTTTGTGACACAAGATTTTCAAAAAGTTAGACAAATAATGTCAATGATCATTCAATCTCCACCCACAGCTTTGATTACGTTTTCTGCAGAATGTGATATCACTCGCATAGCTAGAGCGTATGGCATGGATACCACGACATCGGTTGTCGCATTCGGACAAGTATGAAATTATATCGGGTACAATTTCGCACCACAAAATAATCTCCAACCGATACCGGGTAAACCCGGATAGCCATGGCGGAATTGCCGAGTGGTTTTTGCTGATGTTCGATGCAAAAGATATAGTTCAACTATGGCAGCTCACACACACACACACCAATCCCAACAATTGCCAGTTTGAAAAGTGCGGTTACTGATGTTTGGTTTGCATGCCAGCTGCTGTCAGAGCTAGTAAGAGTGGCACACCCTGACCCTTTCGTCTTCCAAAAGATCTTGGAACAAAAAGTGGTGAAACTAACAAATCCAGCGGTAGCTCAAGTGGCATTTAAACTGGAAATAAAACACGCACCACCCAAATTGGAATATATGGCGCCAGGCATACCCCTGCTACACCCAAAAGCCAAAATATCAGTTCAAAAGGAGTACGTCAAACCAAACACACAATGCCCAAATTTTGGACAGCCAGAATACAATCGAAAGCAAAGGGTCTGTTTGCTGGAATTTGTTGATCGAATTTTCGTCGACGCTAAGGAAGAACGGGAAAGATTGAAGAAATTGCGGAAACAACAACGGCAAGAATAGAGGGAGGAAATCCAAGAGTCAGATAGTGGAAGCCGACATAAAGCAGTAGCACAGATATCACACCCAACCTCAGGAGTCACGGAAGAGCCTGTAACAAAGAGTCTACCAGTAACAATCCAACAAATCAATAATGCAAATAATGGCCTGTGGTTACAACATGTGGACCCAGTGAACTACGCTGTGATATCTCAAAGTGTTAGCCCGGTACACGAGGAAAAGGAATGGGAGTTAGAGACTGTAAGATCAGAGAGAGTGAAAACACCAGATTTAGATATATTGGAATTTGAAGAAGGGGAGGAAACATATGAGGAACACACACTTGAAGGAGAAACAGAAGTAAGTCCGAACACAGGACGAACTCGTTCCTAGTCACAGTCAGTGACCACGATTTCATTACCAACACAAATGAAAAAACATAGAGTGGCATCTGGAAAGACTGATAAGGCATAAGATCAGGTATCATGTAGTTTGGAAGGTCACGGAAACCAAATCAGAATTGGAATACAACCAGTAGCGGGTGAGGCGGAAATCTTAACATTAGCTATGCTGAGAAAAATTGCAAATACACCACCGCCACCCCCTCCCTCACTCCCACTACCTCTCACATCGCCACCACCACCCCCACCTCCTCTTCCTACCACACAAGCACAAGCGGCAAGTACACAAAATGGTCAAGTTCTAGCGTTAACGTCAATGCCACCCCACCAATTGAAACATTTTTGCCAAAAAATGCACCAACTAAGGGAGCACAAGTGTCGGTTACACCAAAAATATCACACATCAACATTGGAATTATCCGTATGGCAATGGACAAAGTATTCCAAGAGCTAGTACCAGATGCTTTTGATGAGCATGTGACAGAAACAGAGGCATGGCATACAGTGCGAACATCGATACCGGCACCTTGGGGAATGCCAGTCGCACAGCTTGATTATATCACAGGGAAAATAAAGGTCCAAGTCACACACATGGAATATACACAAGAAGGAATGCCACCAATTCTACGGGTAGATGAAGGGAAACACAGAATTGAATTCATCCGAATTCCACAAATAATGGATCAAAAATGGGTGAAACTACCTTGGAGAGGCATGCCAATTGGATTGGTCGACATCAAAAAAGATCCTAGAGTATTACAATGGCTAGAATCGGAATGCAAGCTAGAGAAAGACGAAATCATAGTGCCTAAGTTAGAAATAGTTTTGGAAGGAGGAGTAGTGGTAGAAAACACACCAAAAATACGGGAACTCAGGGAAGTAGAGACACACACGAAAGAGATTCCAGCAATCAAACTCGAAAAACAGGTAAGCTCATTAAGTTAGCAACAGAGGACGAAATCAAGGTACAACAGGAAGAAGACGAACAAGATGTAGGTTCAGAAGGTACATCGGACAAAGAGTTGCCAAAGTTAACACAGGAACACGATTGGGAACGCACAAGTGAGAAAGAACACATAAAAGAAGTGGTAACAGGTTGGAGTAAATATCCAGGAGTAACTAGGGACGGAAAACCCAACGGAAACCTAAGGAAAGGTTCCGAATTTGTTGGAACCGATTGGTTGAAAGTGCACTAAATCATACACGAGGAGTATGGCCCAGAACGATGCATTAGTTTGTATACACCATCGATAAAACCTGTGGTACGTCCATTTATGGGTCCAAAAATTGCCCCAAAACACGAATTTGAACAACTAGAAGTGCAGGCACTGACAATGCTTAGTGATAAGGAACCGAATACACACCGACCAAAGTGGAATGAATTAGGTACACACCCACCGGAAGTTATCAAACGGTTAGCAAAGGTAAGTCACACACGAGTGTTAGTTAAGTGTTGGTCGTCTTCACGATGGAAAGTACTGCAACGGCCAATATCGAATGCCAGTAAAAAAGGTAAACCCAATACACTCTATCAGCGAGTACTTGGAGGAACTGATCCAACACTGGGCTGAAGCAAATGATCGAATCACACAAATTTTGGGAATGCCCATGCACATGGCAAAATGACTAAAACAAAAGATTTTCGAAAAGTTTGCAGCACGGATCGAAATTGACGTAACTGACTCACAACACGACGAGACACACAAGCTGAAAAATGAGTTTGAACGTCCGGTGATGGATCCACTAAAATGATAAAGTGGTCAGAGTGTATGTTCCAGCATTGTACACTATTCAGGGTCAGCTTGCGTATTGTCCGATTTTGTTAGAGGGGCGTAGTTCGAACACAGACAATGCATTCGTAGCAGCACTCTCAATCATACTACCAAAACTACATCCGGTTTCAGAGTTAATGGAGTTACCAGCGCACAATAAACTGCGAATCCGAGTCACACAATCGACGATGATGCTACACTATGCTGACGTTCTGCAAGAAATCTTGATGACAAAGTGAAAGATGCCAGAAAGCGAAAACACAGACACCCGAGAAATTAGCCATTGGCGTAATTGCCTACCCATTATCTAAACAATACACCGTAAAGCTAGGGGAGTCTCTTATCCCATTTGTGCACAAAGATTTGCAATTTTTTACAGGAGAGCAGGCCTATTATTATCTGAAGGCCCTAGAAGGATATGGACTACATGACGTAGCAGAACAGTTAGCATGTACCACGTCACACACGCAAATGAAATTGATAGCATCTGCACTGTTAGCTAGTCACAATGTGAGAACTACACTATGGTATAAAGCAATGGCAATTCGATCTATGTATGCAATCTGTTTGGCACGAGCACGTCAATTGGTGGAATTCAAAGTTTTCTTGCAGAACTCGGGTATAGATGAACTCGCTAGTGCAGATAGAAACGACAAACGCTGGAGTGTAGGGATCAACCGAGATATCTCAGTGTTTGATTTTATTAACACATTCCCAGGAACGAATTGGTTAGGTAAGTGCGGGATGATAGTGCGAGAGGTTTTGTTTCTGAAAAGGCTGAGCAACAAAGACCGGAAATATCTGAACAGGGAGTACAAGAAGCGTTTCAAAGATAAGATCGAACCTTCACAACCCAAATACTAATATGACGACTAGGTGAGATTCGGACAGGGTTTATGTGAAGCAACCGGAATGGTTACAAAGGGTTCTTTGCTCTAGTTGCCGCTTATAATCTTTTTCCGGCAAGTAGGTCGGCGGGCAACGTAACTAACCGGGATAGTTATCGATTACGTTTTGCCTCGGGCGGTTATGGAACCCGCCGTTCTGTTAGTGATACTCGGTGTTTGAATTAATGATTAATGAAATCTAATTGTGATTATTAGTCTGCCGAAATCGGGATGTAAATCGGATGCGTTTAGACCTAGTTGAGGCAGATTAAGTGTTACTGTTTATGTCTACTAACGAATTACTAACTAACTAACAGATTATATACTAGAACTGGGATGAAAACTGCTAGCGGTTATACTCGGTGAAGGTATTTCAACAATTAGTTAGTAATTAAGATCTAACTTGACTCATGGCTGGCTTAAACCGGGACCAGGATGGATACCGATAGCGGTCAGACCTAGTAAGCAGCCGAAACAAAAACCCGAACTATGACTATTGATAATCTCGAAACTGACTACTGAAGCTAGGATGGATAACGGCAGCGATTTGCCCTAGCCGAAGTATGTGAACGAATAAACTTTAGTCGAACTGATTCTGTAATAATTAAAGCTAAAGTTCAAAATCATAGTGACAATTAGGTACTGACGAAGATATATAGCGGCATAATGGTTACCCAAGGAGGTTTGCTCCGCTGCTATGTAGATTTAAATGTATCATGGCATGACGTCATCAAGCTAGGTAGGCACTGAGGGCAATGGAATGGTTATCGCGGGCGATTTGCCTTGTTGCCTGATGTGAATGAGCAATTAGACTGAACCAGGCACGGAGGGTACTCTGACAGTAGAATGGTTATCGATAGCGTTTTGCTCTGCTAGCAGGGCATGATAAGCCTTGGGGAAGTCAATAGACGTCTCTTTGTCATACACGGTTTGTCACTTAGCATTTCATTTTGAATTGTGTGGCCTATACGTTAGTTGCATGTTTTGAATTCTCTTGGTCCAGTTACTTTCGAGTAGCCTGGCTTATTGAGGACACCATAAATTGTAGCAAACGCAGGCAGAAACGGAGATATAGTGCATGATTTTATAATGTAGAAGGTTGAGGTACGTTTGAGCTGGCTATGCCGTGTACCGAGACCGGATTTGTCCATTGAAATAGTGAAATTTGGCGCATGAAATATATGTCTTTGTCTAACATAGTAACATTGTAATTATGTAGATACTAACAAAAACTCGTGCTAACAGCTATATTTTTGATACTTGCCATTATTTTGATTTTGTATGATTTTCGTTTCTTTTGTTTAGTACTTTTTGTCTCAAAATGCCTGTAGATAACGCTGATGTATATGCTTTAATGTTTTAGAGTCTATCATAGATCTTATTTTCGTGATAATTTTACTTTTTTCTCGGGTAATTGTGTATATTTTTGGTTGTTTTGCTATTAGTCACTCTGTTAGTAGTCTATGTTTTTTTATTCTTTATTTTACATTGGTTACGATATTTTGTGTTACTATGATTATGTCTTACTCACAGCCATTTTATTTTGTATCTTAATTTTTGGTTTGAAGTTTAGTTTCGTTTATAGTGCTTTTTATTTTACTAACTGTTGAAGCTAATTCGAACAACTTTTCTTGGTTTTACTTATTTTAGTAATGTATTTTGTTGTAGTATTTTCAGATATAACGGCGACAAAGGCCAACCAGGGGATTTCGCAAGTAAAGTTTGCAGGTAACACACAGAGTTTAATGTACACACTGGAAATTATATGGGTATATATATTTTGCACACACATTGACAACCGTAGCGGTTCCAGCGAAAAATGAAATGTCTGAGAGCGAGTAAAATTTTCATACGTATGAGAGGGCGCAGCCCAGTATAAGTGACCGAATAATGCACGCACAGTATCATACGTGGGAGACAGAAATTAACACCAAGAGGACACACTGTATGAGGCAGACATACCATGTCGCAGAGGCTACCACTTAAAACCCTAAGAGGCGGGGCACACCGCTATGGCTGTGCAAGCCATTCCGGTAGGCCTCACGAACGAAAACAGTGTGCGAATGCATGGATGAGTGATTTAAATCAAAAATTTTATAAAATTTTAGTAGGACGTGAGCTGGGGTATTATTTTCGTTTACTTTACTTATATGCGACTCCTACCTTAAGAAAAATATGGAAATTTATATAAATTATTATGGTTTTAATGCATAATTGACTTGTTGTTTGGGTTTAACACCGAATGATTGTTGTTTCATGGGCAGTTTTTGTGTGATTACCATTTCTTGTGCTAGTTGGAGTGATCAAATTGACTGGTTGAGTATTCGAGTAATGGAAATAAAGTGATTATTTACATTTTCAAACTTTATTTCTTATCGGTTTTGAAAGATCAAAAGAAAATGAAAATTATTATGGGTAAATAGTAAGAACGAAGTTATGTACTAGGGTAAAAAAGGCAGCAGTCGCAGTGCAAGTTAGAAACGTAGGAATGGTTAAATATATAAAATTGAAGGGGATTCTGGAGAAATTGAAAGTAAATAAGGAGAGAGTAACCCAGAGCATGGACCGAGTAGTTGTTGGTTGTGGTCGCTCCCCGAACTATAATATTAACCAGCTAAGTTGTTGGGTCACGTTTTGGTTACTCCTAACAGTTTTATCTGTAATTGTAATTCGACTTCATATTTAGAAAGTTTGGCAAGCGGAATTTTGCAGGGTTATTTTGTAAAACTTTATTGTTTTAAATTGGGGTATATACTTATACATAGTTAAATTTGGAAAATTAAGAGGCGGCACTGTAAGCCACAACCAAAACTTAGCTGTGATGTAAATAGTACACAACCTACAGTTTATAAAATTTGATTAGTATATTTTGTAACTGATTCCCCGTTTTGTCTAAGTGATTGGAGCTTATAATTGAGTTGACGTCAACAGACAAACGCGGCAACGGCCATAGTTGCGCTCGGATTACGTAATGAGCGCCGACCCTCCACAACCTTGGAGCCATGGATTATATTTGTGTAACTGTCGAGTAAACTATCGGTGCGTCAACTTGAGCAAATTTAACCACTTATGACGACAAGCCCCATTATATACCAAGTTTTGAACAAAGCGGGGCTACCCAAAATTTATTGACTATTCGTCCCTGTTGGGGGACTTGTGAATTGTACTCCATTTGTCGAAGAGATGCTGTGGGCTTTGTGACCGCCGACAGTGTCGTTTTACGAACTTTCTATCAGCAGAAACTGCTATAGCTGACAGAACCACGCTATTCTGGCTAGTAGTCTGCTGTGGAGCAGAGTCATGCTCGACTATGCGGAACTGTTACGCTACTGACGACTGTGTCCGTCGTGAAATGCTCAATTTCCACTTCACATTCTGCCGTACCGAGAAATTTAGAGGCCAATATGGAAGAAAATTGATGATTGGAGATCGCTTAGACCCCCCTTGTTATAGAAATTGGTCTCAATATGTTGTTAGGATGATATTATTTGTATTGTACCATAATGTACCCTAATGTGTTTACGTGCCCGTAAGGCGCCGCGGCCTAGGCAAGGGTCTTGCCAAACCCAAAAGCCTATTAGCCGAGGTGTATGAAAGTCGTGATGTTGTGTGAATGTTTTGCTCTTTTGCTTCCGCCATAGCGGAAACTACTTCAGTGTTAACACCCGAGTCAGGAATGGAACCAGTGTGGTAACCATCGAGAGTATTTGTAAGATTTGGTGAAGTAATACATATTATCGAGTCGTACAATACTGAAAAAATCAAGTTTAGAGGTAGCCTGTGAGTGGCGTACGCGACGGGTAGCTGATTTCTACCCCGAAATTTGCACTTGTCGACATGTTTTTGGCATGAGGCGTACGTGACCAAAAGCAAGTGCGAGCTCGATTTTGTGCTATCGGCTATTTAATTAAAAACTTTTGTACTTTTTAGTACGTATAAGATCACTCAATTAAAATTAAGAAGTTTAAAATTCTTTTAAACTTTTAGTTTGTGTTTTGATAGAGGATATTAAAAAATAGCGCATATAGCAAAACGATAGCGCATCAAAGTGCTGTAAGCGCTATTTTTTTCATAGGCTTAAAAAATAGCGCTTGTAGCACATGACTAAGCGCCCACCCCCCCCGCTTCCCCCCCGGTTGTTGGCTTTGTAGAATAGCGCTTATAGCACCTGAGGCTGCTATTTGCAATATTTAGGTGCTATTTTATTACTGAGGCGCTTCCCCCCCCCTTCCCCCCCGGTTGTTGGGTTTGTAGGGCTTTCCATCCCTCGCGCCTATTAGTCAAAATTGTAGGCAATTACGCAAATAGCACCCTCAGGTGCTATAAGCGCTATTTTTTAAGCCTACGAAAAAAATAGCGCTTATAGCACTGTCATACGCTATCGTTGTGCTATATGCGCTATTTTTTTGTATCGTCGACTAGAACACAAACAAAAATTTAAAAATAATTTTAAAATTTTTCTAATTTATTGAGGGACCGTATACTTACTAAAAAATACTAAACTTTTCAACAAATTAGCCAATAGCACAAAATAGCGCCTAAATAGCGCAAATAGCACCTTCGGGTGCTATAAGCGCTATTTTTTAAGCCTATGAAAAAAATAGCGCTTATAGCACTTTGATGCGCTATCGTTGTGCTATATGCGCTATTTATGCAATATTTTTTTATATCGACGTCCAGAACACAAACAAAAGTTTTAAAATACTTTTAAAATTCTTTTTGTTTATTGAGGGATCGTATACGTGCTAAAAAGTACAAAACTTTTCAATAAGTTAGCCAATAGCACAAAATAGCGCCTAAATAGCGCAAATAGCACCCTCAGGTGCTATAAGTGCTATCCAAGATCA
>JASANF010018598.1:0-11736 GCA_030248245.1 Trissonchulus sp. WLG1_4 | reverse complement strand
TTACAAAAAATATCTTAAATTTTCGGTGCGTTTGCTTTTCAGCTATTTTCTCAGAAATTGAAGTAGTTATCAAAAAATGTAAAAAACTTAAAACTTAAAAATAGAAAAAAACCTTAAAACTTAAAAATAGTAAACAACCTTACCAACTTTCATCCCCAACAAGTAATCGTATGATTCAGAGCTGTGGCGCAAACTTTTTGTTAAAATATTGTAATATTTTGGAAAGGACCTTTCTTTAGTCGCTTATACTGGAAACAAAATCACAGGTTAAATTTCAGCGCATGGCATACATTTAGGAAAGATATTGTTCTACCTAATGCAAAAGACCGCTTGTGATTTGAATTTGTAAACGCTGAGCTATGGCTTTTCAAAAAACACCTAAAAACGCAATTACCCCCTTAAATGCTCAGTGTGTGTAAGACATAAATTTGTTAATAGTTACGTCATTGTTAACATTTTTTATTGGTGCTGTTTTTCACCTCGTGTGGGATATTTTTTTCCATTTGTTTAACAGTTTGTTTTTTGCATGTTTTGTATGCACATTAGCTTGACACTGTAATATTAACATGTAACATTGACTTGTTGTGCATATTAAAATAATTTGGAATTGGATGTTTTTATTAAGACTATATAACGGCACATATCTTAGCTGGTGATTGTTCAGTAAGCTAAGAGCAGTCGGACCCTATAAAGAGCAGTCTTTCATTGTTAATGCTTTATGTATGTAGATGAATCATTTTGCTAATTATGCATTTTAAATCTATAGAATTGTCATTTCTGAAGCCGAAAAATTGTAAAAACTAGATAAGAAAAATGCCCTACGGGACGCTAATAGCATAATAGGCCGATAGGGTAACTAACTGCACGTTCGTTTTAGTTTTAACGTGCCTGAAGCCGAAAAATGACCTGCTAAAAGTATGGAAACTAGACCGTTTTGATTGAACAATAGGCCGCTTGCTGCGCCCTATTATTGCGGGAACCATCGGTTCGGAGTCGAACATCGAACCACCATTGGCTCATCGTTGTCCCTAAAAGGGCTGCTTGTGTTCGTGCTGAAGGGTAGTTTGATTTTGTTAGGATGTCCCGAACTATGACCTGTCGCGTAATAACTCAGTTCGACTTTTGTCCACGTATTTGCCAATCTGATATATAAGTTTTAATAGTCACGTATACGTGCATGTGCATCAAATTTTTAACTGATTTAACGTTTAACGATTTATTTGACATTTGCGTTCTCATATGTTTACTACGTAGTACGTAGCACGACAAATTGTGATGTTACGGTAAAGGCAACCTCTGTCCCGAACGGCAGTTCCTCATGGTCAATTCACTGCACGGAGCCCTGTTATCTTCCTTCATAACAGTGTACACATTACAGTTAGGCCTGATTCATACTCATCTTTATAATTGTCCCAATGGTTTTGTCCTTGAATTATTTCAAAAAATGTTCAACTAAGCTACATTTTGGCATAAAGAAAGTCGAAGTCAAAGCCCAGTTCGTATGCAACAAATTAGACGAAACGATTCAGTCAATGCTTCTCACCAGCTGACAGAAAATTGTCCTTGTCACTGTCCCTGTGTTCTTTAGGACAAGTCTACGAACCAAGCTTACCGACCCCGTGGGGGTGGACTGCTAGATTTGCAGGAACACATGTGGTTTTAGTCCGTATATAATATTTCAATTGTTGAAACAACTCCAGTGAAGTTTGATACAGAAGTTAGTAATACAACCGTGGTTCCCGCAATAATAGGGCGCAGCAAGCGGCCTATTGTTCAATCAAAACGGTCTAGTTTCCATACTTTTAGCAGGTCATTTTTCGGCTTCAGGCACGTTAAAACTAAAACGAACGTGCAGTTAGTTACCCTATCGGCCTATTATGCTATTAGCGTCCCGTAGGGCATTTTTCTTATCTAGTGAAGTTTCAAAACTGCAACACAGCAGTTCTGCTGAAATACTGAGCGAAAACCATGGTGTTAAAAATTCCACTAAATTTGTAGCGAATCGGGCGATAATTAGAATTGAAATTACATGCAAATAATAGAAAAACGTAACGTAAAACCATGGTTTAGTAAAGTCACCTTTGTAAAATCCCCCCATTCCGTTTTTGCATGATATGTATGTATTTGCTTTCCTCCGAAAATTTTTTACATTGTAAAATTTTATTGAGATGTTAATCGATGTAAGTGAAAGATTTTCCCTTATATTTCCCTTATATTAAGATTCAGATTTTACCTTACATTGCTCGCAAATGTAACGAGCTATTCAAATGTAACTTAATGAGACTTGGTTCATTGAAGATAGTTAATATATAACTGTACCAAAGTGCTACATTTTAGCGTGCTTTTGGTAAGTCTGTTCCGATAACTTTTAGCTATCCTTCATAAGCAGCTGAGTGCAACGGTAAGGATCCTAATCTAAACCAAAGTCAAAATTGGACCGTAAGACGTTATGCATACAAAACTATAAAACTTTTCCACAGTGTTATCCATAATATGATTTTTTTGCGTATTCGGGCGATTGGAAACGGGCTTAAGAATATAACTGATTAGTTAGATTTGGATTTAGCTCCATTTTACAGACATGGCTTCATAGCTGTCGCGGTTTTAGACACAACTCAAGCCACAAAGGCATTTTTTAAATAAACTAAACGAAACTTTATTTTCGGATATATTTATCAAAACCTTTAGTTAGTTGGCTTTTTGCTTAATTAAAAACACATTTTTACACAAGATTGATTGTCTTGTGTAATATTTTGGTTTTGGTTAGCTAAATTTTATTTATAGCTTATATTTGTCGGTTTGCTATGACTGGCAGTTTTGTCTGTTTTTCCTGTCGCTACCACAGTAGCGACAAGACATTACATTTGATTTGCCCTAGCGAATTACACATCTTACGTGTATTCGCTTGGACAAAATTGTGTGCGTTTGTGTGTAAACTTACCGTTATGTGTGATCGCGTTTTGTGTGTAACCTGGCCCAGGAGGCCAGCTAGCCAACTTTCGTTATTGTTGCTATTGGTGCGGGTATCTTGGGTTACTGTAGGCCCTAACATGGCAAATCGGTATCTTTTATTTAGTGTAGGTGTTTTTATTTCCAGAGCGCTAAACTAAATTTTGTTACTGAGCAAAACTTTTTGTGTTTTTTATATTCTTGCATGTTGACATGTCAAAAAAGTTTACAGTTGGTTATTGGTACTTCGTTACCAAATGGCGAAGCTTTGTTCTAAAGACTCAAGTAGATTCAAAACGTGAGACCAAATTTTCCACAAAAGATTAGGACAGTCTATTCATACTTACAGCCGTATCTTCCTTCAGCCGGCAAATTTACAAAATAACCACGCCACAATTTATACCATACCTATCTTGAAAAAACAGTGCAACAACTAACGTCGATAACTAAGTGCACGCTGCTAGATTCACAGCATGCATCTAGAATCTAGTTATTGCACTGCTATAGGCGTGCATCTTAGTTATTGACTTATTGCACTGTATTTTTCAAAACAGATATAACATATCACTTTGTAGTGTGCACTCACGTTGCGTATGAATTACTGAGTGCACGCTACATCGTGCTATAACTTACACTTAATACAGTAGTAGTGGTGATTATTTAGTCATTTTATCGGCTGAACGGTCATACGGCATAAGCATGAATCTACCATAATGCCAAAAAACCTTTCCAGATGTTAAAAATAAATAGGTGGGTAGCGACAGGTTTAACTTCTTTCGAAGCAATTTCTTCCACGTGATTAGATTCTAACGAATATGGTTTGCTCTAAAAATTACTGCTACCGGAGCAAACCGCAAGGCTGGTCCTGGCCTGGATAAGAACTCCATGAAGTTTGCATGAAATTGCTGCTTGTTAGCTTGAAGTTGGCGCCGCTGAGTTAACGTGCGGTTTATATGCTTTCATGCACTTTAAGGGGGGGCTACTTGTATAAGTGAAAATTTTAGGTTCTCCTTAGTACCTATTTTTCCTGCTGCGCCACAGCGCAGCAGGCTTCTTTAGAATGAGGTGTCGGAAAAATAACGTGTAACTAAGTGAGTTATGTGTGTGCGTCTTTGCGTATTTTTATCTGTGTGATTGTGCAGGTCTGTGTGAATATAAGTGTGTGTTTGAAATGTGTCTGCTCTGTTGATATTCATCGTCTATCTACGTGCCATTTTACTAACTACCTACGTACGTTAATACGTATACACAACTGTTAAAGTTCATACGTACATTAAACAAAGCTCATTTGCATATTTTTTACGATTATGTCTAGGCAAAAATCAAAAGTAGTAGTTAACACAATTGCTAAGTTGAACGACGTATCATAGCATAGTAAACTTGCAGTGTAATTTCAAATCACACAGGCTCATTTTGATATTATACTTAATATTATTCACATAATTCATACAGTAAACTTGCAGTAAAGTCTCAAATCTCACAGGTCTCACATTGATTTTTTATCTGAAATTATTCATATAGTCTCAAATTGTCCATCGTTTCGGGCAGTCCACACACACTAATTTTGAATAAAAGAAAAAAGCAGTTAGTCATAGGCACAATGTCACAAACTAGCCTACTACTTAATGGAAGTTAGGTCAAACAACAATGCACTATTATTGCAAGCGCTATTACTAGCGGCATTTGTGAATGGCAACATAAGCACACCCCATAACATATTTAGGCGCATATGAGCTACAAAAAATGACACAAGTGAATCGTCAGCTGATACATCTAATACCAATGAGCAGATGTCAAGGATTTGTAAACGAAAGGTTGACCCAGACGTACAAAAAACATTGGGAATGGTTAGCAAGGCAACGGGATTGCAGGAAGCCATGTCAGAGAGCAATTATCTTATAACAAGTGCTTTTGAACGAAAATATTGGTAATGTATATGACAATATTGTGGATGAGGAACTTAAAAAGTTGTTACGACAATCGGCGCAACACGTTCCTTCAAATCAACTAATAGTTCCAAATCCAAACTTTTCGCGAGACAAAAGGACTGGGCAGGTTTTTCTCAATTCTACTGCCGTCAAACGGTTTCAAAAAACATTTGACAAGCGAATAGTTTGCAGTGATTATTCGACCCGACCGTTTGGTTGGATATTTCAGTAAAACTTTCAATGAAGTCTGTTTGTTGTGTTTTTAATAAATATTTTCAACACGTAAACGCAATTTAATGACACTCGGCATCGTTCCGTTCAATTAATTTTAAAAACGATTCTGTACTTGTTTTAAAATAAATTTGAATACTCACAAGTCACAACAAATGAATTGTTTTAAACTCAGGCTTTGCTTTCAGACTTTTTTAATTTCCAGCAAATACTGCTTTCAATAATGCAGGTCCCCATGACGGAAAACAGGACCGATGAAGACTCTCTTTCAGGCGATGAGACAGACGGTGAATATTTTTCCACGTAACATCTACTAATTTTCCACCATTCTCTTATTTTGCAGTTTTAAATGTAATGTTGTAAAATTAAAAATTGTTAGCAATATAACTTTAATTTGAGCTTCAATATTTTTGTTTACTTTAAACGAAGTAAAGTGAAATCTAAACACATTTTTCAGCAAAGTTGTTTTTACATTTTTAATAATAAATGTTTTTGATGTTTTAGTTTTAACGGATTATTCTGATGATGATGGTGACTGCATGGTTAATGAAGAGGCATGTGTTGAAGCGGTTATTGCCGAGGAAATACAGCCAATGGATACACCACCATACGATCTTAGCGAAGGTATTCCAACGCCATGACGCGCCATCGTTGCCTACAGCTATATTTTTGATGGATCTATAAAGGTATGACTGTTGTTTTAGAGTATGTTCGCGTGGGAATGAATATCGTACAACGAGCAGAATGTGGCGGTGACCCTCACTCCAAACACTGCCTTGATGAGCTATTTCGAAACTATTTATCTGAGGCGTGTGCGGAAGAAATGGGGGAGGGGGATTGGATCGATGATGATGAGTTTTTGGACTTTGCGAGGAACGTTCGAGCGTTCATGGGGTTATATGAAGACAAAACGGACAATTGATGTTAAAAACTACTACTTGTGGTTTTGAACCTATGCTTAGTTTAATATTTTTGAAAATATCTGTATACCTTGAATAAAAATTAATTGCATATTGTATAAATTATTTTAAACCTATAAATAAATTTTTGTTTCTTAAAAGTAGATTTTGATGGAGAAACGTTATCCATATATCACATTCCGAGTTTTTCTCCCTGTTTCATTTCAAAGAGTGTTTTAGTAATGAATTTTCAATTTTTTACTGTTCTTCTTAAACATTTACATGCGCTTTCAGTTTTTTGCAGATTTACTTTATGGATTCCAGTGAGCATTCCACAATACCAGTGCGCATGGACGGTGCTTACTGTTGTGCTCTGTGTGGACCACATCCAGATGGAGATATGCATCAAGTTTTGTTTTTTACTGAGGAACACTTGTGCAGACATCTAAAGTACCATCACAGTGAAGCGTTAGGTTTAGAATGCACTGTGTGTTTTGGACTTATTCAAAATAGACAGTGGTCAGGATTAAGGTGTAATCACAATATTTGCAAATCTTGTCTCAATTCATGGGTTTCAATATCTCAGAACTGCCCATACTGTCGTCAAGAAATTCGTATTTCTACCGACAAACTTATAACTTTTGGAAGCGTCCGAATTACAATGCTTCGAAACATATTACAGCATTACCTCAATTTTCTAAACGGATTAATTTTTCACATCGTTTCCTACGAAAATTATCACGACCGAAATTGAATGCGTAAAAACTTTTCCACGTATATAATGACCTACTTTTTACATTTAATTGTTGTTTTATTTTCTTTCGAAATTATTGCGGAAAAAGCATGAACAACAACGGGGACGATGCAGACAACTGGGCTTTCCTGGAGACACTGAATGAAAACTTGGTCAGCTGCCTTCATTGCGGTGACGAAAAAGCCAACACTGTATATGACGGTAATCGAGATTTCCAGAGTCACTTATTTCATTACCATGCAAACGATTTTCTACTATTTTGTCAGCTTTGTCTTTGTCGAATTTACAATTTTGAAACGCCGTTTACTCGTTGTCGTCATGAACAGTTTCACAGTAGCTGTTTACATATGTGGCATGAAATTTCTCGCACCTGCCCTGTATTTGAGTGTGGTAGCTGGATAGTTTACGACAGAAACATTTTACGCGGTTCAAATTATTATCAACTGGTATTTGAAAAATTTTGCTTGCATTTAGTATGCGATGTTTCTCCTTTGATAACCACATATTCCATTTGAATATATATTGGACTTTGGAACTACGTTTTAAATTTTGACTATATTATTTGGCTGACATTTTTTGGTGGTAGTATATTTCATATTTGATATGTTGATATTTTACTCTATTAAAAGCTAATATTTTGATTTTAAATTTGTTAAACTGAAAGAATATTAATAAGCTAAGTAACTTCGGAATTTTTTTCACACTTTTAAAAGTAACAAAATTTTGTTTATTCAAAATAAATTTCATTGTATTTTATTCATCTATTAGCAAAGTTTATTTAAGGAAAAATCTGTTTATTATTTCACTTAATTTTTCCTGATTCTTTCACATTGAACCCTGTATACTCCTGAAACTGCGACATAATCGCCACCCTCAGGCCGTACCCCTTCGTTAAGCATATTACCGATGGGGTATAGTCTACGGGTGAGGGGGACACGTAGGATACCTGCGCGTGGTGTCTCCTGCACGTGTAAACCGGAGATGAGAATATACTTAATTTTAGTCTTTTAATGACGTTTGTTCAGTAAAACTAAAACCTACTTTTTAAATAAAAAATAACCTTAATTATTTATTTTACGCTTATTCAAAACATTAGCAACAAACACATGAATAGAAACGGTTTACATGACTGAATCCTACAAAAAATTTTCTTTTTGAATCCATAATTTTTTACATTACTTAAAATTGATTTAATAGAGGATATTTAACAAAACTTTTCAAAAATCATGTAACACGGATAACTGAATCCCCTTCAAATTTTTTTCTTTTAAATGCATAAAATTGTTTTAATTTGCTTACAAATTTACTCTCAAATATTTTACTCCAAAAAAAACTTTTCAACTCATTTACCTAATTGATTTACCCCTTTCAAACTTTTTTGAGTTATTTAAAATTATTAGAAAAACCCACTACCATCCATTCTATTAAACTAAAACATCATTCATGCTTAAGAGTCATTTATTTTGTTTCAGTAATACTCATTTTATAATGTTTGCTGACCTCCCTGGCATAAGACGCCTTGTGCAGTCGCACATGGCGTCTCTAACATCAATGGCTGACGCGGCCCACCTTGTGGCCAAAAAGGTGCTGGCGGACGCACCCAGCTACGAAGTCCGCGGGTGGCGCTGTACAATGCGCTGGGGGGACTTCATGGTAACAAGTATGTGTACCTAGTTATTGGTTAAAATGTTGAGTTAAAACGTTTAGTCATTTTGTAACCGTCTGTAATGTCCATCTTGGTTTAAAAAATAATAACTATGTGTCTAATGTTTATAATGACTTTAAATAATTTTAAATAGAATGATTATAAATAATTTCTAAAAATACGTGTTAAATAAATTAGCGTGTACGAACATGACATGCAACGGTTTCTTTTTAGAGTGCCGGATGTCGGGGCCGGAGTCAAAGGAAGAGTGTGCCGCGACCTTCCTGCAGGAGGTCAACGCCATCTTCGAGGACCCTTCATGGACTCCCCGACGAGTCCGGCGGGTATGCACATTTGGTATATTACCAAACTGATTTGAAAATAGGTTTTTATTTATGTGAAATTAATTTGAGTCATTACTAAAATTCCAAGTTATTGTGTTAAAAAGTTAATGCTATAATAAGACATGCTTTTTTACGGTTTTGTATTTCTTCAAAATTTTTTAAAGCAAATTACAGTAAGAAATCAGTAACTGATTCGAATGTTTTTTTTAGGTTTACAACGTCGACGAGTGCCTGGGGGTGTCGAAAGCGGACACACTCTATCGGGCCGAGGCGGTGGGGGTGACGGGGCGGGTGCACTGCTCCAGGGTTGGGTCAAGGCTGACGGTCACATTCCGTCTAGGTGACGAAACCGTCACTCTTCACGGTACATTAATTTTTTATCTTTATGGTAGAACGCAGCTTTTCTAATTTTTCTAGAATTGCATCTGCTTTATTATATTTAGTTCTTAGATTAGGCTGTATGTATATTTAGTTCTCAGATTAGTCAGTATAATATATAAATAGTTACATTACTATTCATTGTAGCTGATCATCAGTTTATCATCAATACTAAAGTGAAAGTTCTAGTAAATACTCTAAACTTAAACTTAACTACTCTACCGCCACTAAATTTCTGCTACTGCAGTTGTTTACACTTTTATTTATGTTTTAGGTTGCGGCCCAAACCGTGGAGTTCAGATGCGGACGGCCTTATTCCGCCTCCCCACCGGAAAACTGCTGGATAGGCTTCTACACACTGTAGAAGCTGATCTCCAGCCCGGTGAGGATGGACAATAGGTTTTAAAGTAAAACTTAAAGTGCTTTTTAAAAAACATTCTAAATTCATGAGATGTAGTATTCTAGATGAGTAACAGTAAAGTTTATCCCTAATCTAAAGCAAAATACACAACAAAAAGCATTTTAAGTTTTATTTAATTTAACTTTATTAATTTTTTACATACTGTAAATAAAATTGTTATACAGCAAAAGTATATGTACATTACGCGTATAGTACATGCCAGTTGATGGCTGAGTCTTGTTTTAAAATTGAGTCTGGCACACCTGATTCTATCATATATTTTTTAAAATCTTCAGCGTCTAGGGGTTTTTGAATTTTGAGGTGTTTTGGCATTAGGTAAAATCGTAAATTGTCAATTAAGTGACCTCCGACTGAATTTTCAGGGTAAATTATCCTGTTGCTTCCAGGTTCCAAGTTAAGTCCATTTTTTTCCAAATGATACAAAACTATACGAGCTCGAGATCTAATTGTTTTCGGCAGTAAATTGATCAATTCTGAAAGTTTTTGGGATAAATTGTGGACTTCATTTTCAGCAGTGTCTTGCATTAAAATTACTTTTGAGCTTGGTGTTGGTTGAGATTCTAAAGATTTTAATCGAGCTTCCATCTGTTGATAGTTTTTAAACCATGCATGGGGAACCAGTACCATTTCATCAGCCATGTTTCAATATACCCAAAGTTGAAATCAGCTTTAACAATTTTCTCCGTTTGTTCAAAATACTCCTTTTTTCTTGTATTGAGTGTTCCAAAGACGCCAAAATACGAAGCTGCGGTTTAAAAGGCCGTAGCAATTTAATTTCCTCTTGTTTGAGCTGAACTTCTGGATTATATAATAAATTATAAGCAATATCACTGCATGATTTTAAAGTGTCATCTGCCAAGTACTGTACGCGTTTACCAGACATTATAGATTGTAGCTGGTTAAGCGAGTTTTGCCAATAGTTTGCCATATTTAAAATTAATATTACAAAAAAGTTACATGTTATAAAAATAACTGGGCAAAATTAATACAAATTTAGTAGCCAAAAATTTAATTACGTTTGATTTTTTGGTACATATACTATTGTATGATCGATGTGAAGTAATGCATTTTTTACTTTGACTTGCGAATCGGTGGCAGGGTGTAAGTCTATTAGGAGTGCGCCGAAAGGTACAGAAGTTGCTTTTTTGTAAGCATCTATTAGAAATTTTGGATGTTCAGGAAAAATTTGTTTGTTCAACGTAGCAATCATTCCAGAATCTCTAGCATTCTTAAATAAAACAAAATAATGAGTGTTTCTAGTAACTGTTCTAATGTATTTACCTTCAAAAAATAAATTCTGCATGAAAAAAATTACTGACCAACGAGCATGATGAGATAGTCTAGTGTACAATGAACTTAAAAATTTATTGTCTGCCAACGTTTCGCACATGTCATCTATAAATATTGCTTTGTTAGATACTGTATCTGGGTCAGATTCAATTCGATTTATCGGAAAACCCTTTATAAATTCAACGTTAGGACATTCTTTTTGAATAGAATCGTACGCTGGTTGCCACATTGTGTAACACCACAAGATGGTTTCCCATTTTCTGTCCAACAAATTTTCCTGATGTTTTAAAAGTTCAACAGCCCAAAACGTTTTCCCTGAACCAGTGGCCCCAGACAGTACCATAGTAAATGGCGTAACAAAATGCATTGTGATATAATAATATAACATGTACACTGTATAGTTTGTAAATAATGTTATTTTGTCTAATATTGAATCTTAAATACAATAGTATAACTTCCATTTTCTTCACTGTATATAAAAGTTGCAATGAGTATCGAAATACAGACATTTTTTAAACTCAAAACAAACACAATCAATGTTCTGGTTGGCGAGAAAAAGATAATTTTAGGTGTACCGTGCCAACTCTAGGAATACTGGCATGTTTACTGTTAGCACAGCCATTTGGTGTTAAGTCATAAACATAAAAATTGTAACCTAAAGAATTGCATTCATAATTAAAGGGCATGGCAGTTTTTTCAACTTGGGCATATTGGTTTAAAATCATAATTCCGTACGGAAAACTTGAAAAACTCCCATGGCCATAGTCCAATTCTAACGGACGGGATAAGACTTCGCAGCCGTTTACCTCAAGAGATATCTGTTGTAAACTGTGGTCCTCAAAATTGAACGGGATACTTTTATACTGTCCCGCAAAATTTCCTTGTTTCAATAACCCT
>JASANF010018597.1:0-15102 GCA_030248245.1 Trissonchulus sp. WLG1_4 | reverse complement strand
TATTCAAACACAATTGAGCAAACTACCAAAGTTGAATGAAAATGAATACAAACTGTAAAATGTTAATATAAGCTAATATACCTTGCCCGACAGTTCAATAACCCGAAATAAAAACAAATAATAAACATGTTGCCTTACTTTCACAAAAGTATTTTCAAACACAATTGAGCAAACTACCAAAGTTGAATGAAAATGAATATAAACTGTAAAATGTTAATCTAAACTAATATACCTAGCACGACAGTTGAATAACCCGAAATAAAACAAATAATAAACAGTTTGCCTTACTTTCACTAGGTTGTTGATGATTTCTTGCATATCCATTGATTCAAGACGAAAGTTGAATTTATCCTGAATTTTTCTTGTCCTGTGATCATGGGTTCGAATCTGCTGCCAATACTTTTGATATATTTTGTCAATTGGGTCTGCTGCGTCAAGATCTTGGTTTGGGAAAATTGGGTCGACAATCAGATCATCGTGGGGTCTTTGTTTCTTCACAGGTTTTGGTTGAAAGTTGTTCAGTTTTCTTTTGCCAGCAAGGTGAGTCCGTTGTTTATGAGATTTCAAATGATGTTCCCGTTTGAATGATTGTTCACATTCGTCACATTGATATTCTTTCAGTCTTTGATGTTGTTCCTGCTGATGTCGATATAGTGACTGACGGTGCTTGAATTTCTGATAACACACCGGACATTGGAGCACTTTTGATTCCATCTAAAATAAAACAATGTAGTTTATTCAAAATAAGTGTAATTAAGTATATTGAAACATATTAGTTGGTTAACAACGAACACTAATTAAGCACATTAAAATGCAACACAATATTAATGAAGCATTGACACTGCTAGAAGTAATATAAACAAAAATCATGACCCACCGTATGGTCTGCTGCAGAAGTAGACGGTATATTTATCTCATCCGAGTCAGAATTTGCGTACGGAACCAGTTTTCGGTTCTCGTCAATTGTTGCATGCTTCTTTTTATAATGTTTCTTCATGTTATCCAGTCTTCCAAACGATTTCTTGCAAATAGGACACTGAGAGTTGTCCCCATGCCCACTTCGCTCGTGCTTGCGAAGCGTATGTCTGTCCTTGAATTCTTTACCACACTGGGTACACTTGAGAGCCATGCTTCAAACCACTTGACTGCACCAATGAAAAGTAGCAATTGACGAATGGCACATAATCTTCTGTATTTATAACGTTCGAGTGACCAATCATACTTGAGCTATTGCGCAATCTTTTCTATTAGCCAATCAAATTCAACCTAGGTAAAGAGCTATTGCGCAATAATTTTAATTGACCAATCAAATTCAACCTAGGTAAAGAGCTATTGCGAAATAATTTTAATTGACCAATCAAATTCAACCTAGGTACTCACGTGATTTCCAATAAAAACTAGACACCATATGACTAATGGTTATGTAAATAAATCTTGTTTACATAGTGTCTGTTAGAATTCCAGCTGATACGTAAAGCGCCAGGTTTTGCCAGTCGTTGTGGATAAAAAAGAAGTTTGTCAAGTGCATGCTATTGGATGTGATTATTAAAGACATGAAACTCACTTGTGAGTGACACCAAAGTATAATCACAAAACTATATATAAGCACAAAACACTATTGCATAATTGATTAGTTTTTATATAAGTATTGGTAAATTAGTATAAATTATGACTAAAACCTGGTAACTTGGCTAGCACGTGCGACTGACACAAGCAAACACTGATAAGACAATTTTCAGATACATAAAAAGCAGTCTTGGTTATATTTTAGCATTTCCCCAAGTATGTAATGACGTGAATGGCGCTCCATTTGGCGGAGAATCAGTAAATGCTAAAAATACAAGGTATACAACATATGAAAGCCTGCAAAATGTACTCTCTGAATGTTCACTAGTTTGACTCTACCAGTTGATGTTTTAGAGTTATGAAGGCTCAAAAATGACGTCTGACAGTTATTTTTCAATTTTGTCTAACATAGTAAATGGCCTTCCAATTTCTGAGGAGTTGAACATAGATACGACGTAGGTAAATGCATATTCCTAAACACTGGTAGGTAGTCTACCAACAATGCCAGTTACAGCTAATACGTGTTACTACGTGTCCGGATATGAATTTTCAAACTTGACAAAAATCAACTTTTTTCGACACACGCACGTATAAAACAATGTTGTACAGCTGAACTATGGCTGTACTGATAAGAACAAGCTATGCTAAGTAGGTAAGTACCCAACCAAGTATGATGAAATTTTAAGCTAAAAAAGTGGAGTGTCTGGCTTTAAAAAAGCATAACTTGGAGTTTTCAAAGCCGATTGGTTTCAAATTTTGCAAGTGCCTTGCCAACACATTTATCTTTATCCATGCTGAAGTTCATCTTACTGGTTCAAACCAAAATTGATATTTTTGCACCCCAAGGAAGCCAAAGTTTTATGGATCACAAATCAGTGATTCTTAAATAAAATCACACAGATATCACACGGTGTACAGACCTACATTTGGTCATTGCATATGTGAAATTTCGTTGCAATCCAATAGCTCTAGTTTGAGATATGACACTTTTGTCTCCACTGACTAAAAAATTTGCGAAATTGCTGACCAGTGGTCAGTGATGTCCATCCTTATATATTTTAAGCTTCACACGTTAGCCTCTTACCATACCAAATTTTCAAGGTTTAGCTTCACTATAACCGCTAAAATAAGAGTTTGAAATCAGACGTTTTTTTTAAAGTCCCTCTTACCCTCACCAAATGGCCCTCCATTTTCTAAGGAGTCGAACATAGATACGACGTAGGTAAATGCATATTCCTAAACATTGGTAGGTAGTCTACCAACAATGCCAGTTACAACTAATACGTGTTACTACGTGTCCGGATATGAATTTTCAAACTTAGGAAAAATCAACTTTTTTCGACTTTGTTCAAAACTGTGATTGGCACTCCATTTGGCGGGGAATCGGTAGTTGTTAAAAATGTACTGTATACAGCTCCTGAAAGCCTGCAAAATGTACTATCTGAATGTTCAACAACTTTTCTGTACCTAATCACATTGTCGAGTTACAGAGACTCAAAAATGGTATTTGGCAATGATTTATAAAATTTTGTCCGAAAATCATGAATGGCACTCCATTTGGCGGAGAATCCACAGTTGCTAAAAATATATTAAACACATCACGTAAAAGCCTGCAAAAAGTTCTCTCTGAATGTTCAACAACTTTTCTGTACCTAATCACATTGTCGAGTTACAGAGCCTCAAAAATGGCCTATGGTAATGCTTTTTATAGCGTAATTAAACTTTGTAGGTGTTTAAATTGGGTACTGAACCGAATGGTCTGACAAAGCAGAGTAATCTAGGCCGTACCCAATTGGAGTGTTGGATTAATAGACATATCCGATCAGGTACCCTATTGGAGGGCCGGATTAGGACGGATATCTTATCCGGTACCCCATGGAGGGCCGGATTAAGCCGGATATCTTATCTCGTACCCAATTCTGGGCCGGATTAAGCCGGATATCTTATCCCGTACCCAATTCTGGGCCGGATTAAGCCCTTCCGTACCCAATTCTGGGCCGGATTAAGCCCGAGCGTACCCAATTCTGGGCCGGATTAAGCCCGAGCGTACCCAATTCTGGGCCGGCCCTCCATGGAGGGCCGGTAACCCGTACCCAACCGGGCGCGAAATGGGTACTCTATACTACTTTTAGAAGTCAGTTAGAATTAATTTTTTTAGTAACCTTGAAAAGTTATCAGCTAAAAAAATTAGCTACGAACATAAAAGCGTTGCCTATTGTCAGTGAAACTTACTTTTTGCATTATTGGGCTACAGTAACGCAGTATTCGGACTTACCCGTACACATGGTCCGAAATAATTTGTTTGTACACTAATTTCGGTGCAATATTTTCATAAGTGCGATACCATACAATAAAAAATTATTCATGTCCTGAAGGGTTTAGTAATACGTGACTGCTTGATCTATTACCCTTTTTAAACGGCGCTGTAGAAATTTTTCAGAATGAAAATGTCTACGGCATTTTCCTAAGCCTGAGGCAAAGACTCGGCCGATACTAAGCCCAAGCCCGAAGTCTAAGCCCAGCATACATAAAGCACAGGTTTGAATAATTATGGCACTAAATTGAAAGATAATAGACGTGCAATTGAAAATATTGGGTTTACATACGCAACGTATACGCCACGTAACATAGACTTGTCAAAATCAGGGATTAAATAGACAACATAGAACGAGGCCAATACATTACATCGACCGGCAGTCAAGATTACAGTAGGTGGCTCATTCAAAATGTTACTGTAGCTTTTGGCCCCGGTCAATCCTAGGCGATAAAAATGTTCCGACTTTCAGAGGGGGGGGCTACCTGTATAAGTGAAAATTTTAGATTCTCCTATTTACTTAAAATTGGACAAATTATAGCCCCGTGACGGCGCATCGCAGATGTGTAAAGGCTTTATCCATGCTTTCCAAAGCCTTTCTTAATTTTCAATTTAAAGTTTACTTTAAAGTTTAGTTTTTAATTTTTATTTGGTTGCAATAAACTATATAAATGCATGGTTTAATGTGATTTGTTTTTGCACTTGACACTAGTACCGTAATTTGCACTTGGAGTCCTGTACCATACTCCTTAGTAGCGTAAAACCAGCCTGACTGTGGGGTAGGTAATATCAAAGAAGTCTATGTCGCGTATTTGAGAAGTTGTAAATTAAAAATGGATGACTATGCTACGTGGAGTAGACGTTGTGTATGTACACGAAATATTGTGAAATACCCATAATAGTAATTGTAGCTGTTACTACCAACTGTCCGCCAGAGTCCAGACCAGATAGGTAGTTGTACCAAGGGTACATAAGGACTCTTCTAAGAAACATTAAGCACTCTTGGTGGTATTCAGAACTGTGGCACGAACACTAAGTAAAATTTACTAATTGATAATAGGTATTTACATAGGTAGGGACCTTTCCTTAGAAGCCTGTACAGCCGGAAAAATAAGAGTAATTAAAAACTACTGTATGCAAAAAGAGCTCATGGTTTTAGTGTGTAAACGATAACATTTACTGTCTTTTTGAACTGTCTCTGCTGGTAGCATATCGATTTTATCCGTTTCAGTTCGTAGCTATACGAAGAAGACTATAAATGGACTCAAAATAAGAAGATTTAGGATGATTTTTTGGAAGAAATTAATAGTAACCTTTTTAAAAAGTGCATCATTAAAAAGCCCATTTTCTGAGCTTTCGAATGACACCTTACACTTGCAAAACGATAAATTAAGTCAAAAGTTATAAACGTAAGCATGCGGGCAACCCAAATGCTCAATGCGCAAAGTTATTTATGAAACAGGATCGGACTTAATTAAGTCGGACTTAACTAAGTCGGACTTAATTAAGTCTGTGTTTCAAAAAAAACTGGACTTGACTGGAGTTAATTAAGTCCGCTGCAATTTTAAGTCCAGTTAAATCGGACTTAACTGGACATAAAATAGCAGCGGACTTATTTAAGTCCAGCTAAATCCGGGAATTTTGAAACAGGTTTTAAGTCCAGTTAAGTCCGCTGGTTTAAGTCCAGTTAAGTCAAGTCCAGTTAAGTCCAATTTTGAAACAGGCCCTGGGAAATAACGATGAGTTTGAAGGATTGAAACAACCCCACTGATGATATAGGTCTGTAAGATCAGATTCCCTTCCAAACTACAGTTTTATAAACTCGCCAAAAACACCTAAGAATATGATGTTGCCTAAAATACAATCAAAATAAATAAATTTAATGTCATATAATCAGGAAACTTGGATGGAAGCCTGTGCATACACGCATTCCCCCGGCCATAGCTTCCTTACTATGTAACTCAAACAGGAAACTCAATTAGCAACTCCAACTTACAATTTAAACGGGCGAGAGCTCTTCAAATGTGTTTCAATCTTCATGATCGGTCATAAATACGCCTGACGGGAAACCAATATTGCTACAATCGAGGTTCAGAAACCAAGACGCCCAACATAGGTCGACATCTTGCCTGCTTCAAAGAAATACGGTGAAGCATGAATGATATAGGCCGCGATTCACAAAGGTGTTTAACTTAAGACTCGGTCTAAAACGTTCTTTTCCAATGAAATAGATCGTAATGCGATAACGTATTCGACTTAAGGTGGCGCTCCGAATAACTTCCCTAACTTTATTATCTTATAAGTGGACTAGGTTCTAGCTAGAATGAAGTTCGTTTAAATATATTGAAACCTGTTACAAAGCTCTGTTTCTGAGTAAGTTTCACGTGCCTGCTGCCTTGTTCTGATTTTTTATCACCGATTGAAAATGTCTATTTTCGCTAAATGCGCATAATTTTTCAAACGGCATAACTGAGTGAAACTTTGTTCAAATTTTACGATCTATAGCTTAAACTGTAGGTAATTGTGTTGCCGAGGTGTATCTTTTCTTATCATTTTAATCCAATTGTTTTGGCTCAAAATACACTAGTTTTTTTAAAACTGGTCAACTTGAAATCGCTGCAGAATTTCACCAACAACAGAAATCAACATTTTTGAAGAAGGTACACCTGAATCTACTTATTTTCTAACTTTAAGCCAAATTTCACGATGAAAAAACAACATGGAGGAGAGCTATCACGATTCAAAAAAGGCTATTGCCGATCAGAAAAATCTGAGGTTTGCCCACACAAACGACAGGATCAAAAAATAGAGCGTATTTTTTAATGCAAATAACCATTGAGAAAAGTTGGAGAAGCCAAAAAGTAGCTAACGAAAAATTAGCTTGAAAAATAGTGCATTTTTGTCAATATCGCTCAACGTAATTTGAAAATTTTCTTACAAATGTTTGCCTACACAAGCGACTTTTTAAAAAGTTGCAGTCACCTATTATCTGCGGAAAACCGTTATCAAAAGTAACAAAAGCCATATACTGTTTTTCGGAAAATCGATTTGAAGATTTTGCCATATCAAAATTAAGGTCAAAAAATTAATTTCAACAAAACTACACGTTATGTATATCAAACGAAAGCTAATTCACTGCTGAACAACCTTTCTTCAACATCAAAGACCTGACAACGTGACTGAAAACTTTTACTGCCCAAAGTCAGTTATTCGGAGCGCCACCTTAAACTGGGTTCTTAAACGCGTTTTGTGAAATCCGGCCATAGAGTCTTTGTCTTGCGTCACAATGTTCGATTTATTTTCATTTGAAAAGAACGTTTTAGACAGAGTTTCAAAGTGAAACCCTTTTAAGAATCCTACTTATTCTGTCAGTCATCAGGGCCCGATTTATCGAAACATCAAATGTTCGTCGTTGAAAATGTTCGTCGATGAAAAAGCAAATGTTCGTCGTTGAAAAACAAATGTTCGTCGTTGAAAAACAAATATTCGTCGTTGAAAAACAAATGTTTGTCGTTGAAAAACAAATGTTCGTCGTTGAAAGTTCGTCGTTGAAATTGTTCGTCGTTGAAAAATTTTTCAACGACGAGCTTTGGTTTTTTAGAACATTATTATGTTCTACAAGACAAAAGCTCGTCGTTGAAAAAATTTTCAACGGAGCTCAAGACATCCGTTTATATGTTCGCCGTTGAAAATTTTTCAACGACGAACATTTGTTTTTCAACGACGAACATTTGTTTTTCAACGACGAACATTTGTTTTTTCAACGACGAACATTTGATTTTTCAACGACGAACATTTGTTTTTCAACGACGAACATTTATCCTATAATTACGTGTTATGTTCGTCGTTGAAAATGTTTCGATCAATCCAAAATTTTCAACGACGAACATTTTCAACGACGAACATTTTGCTTCGATAAATCGGGCCCAGAACTGGGGCGGGTCGTGGTCAATAATAATCTGGGGCACGTCAAAGAGGCTCAGTGTTGTGCACAAAAAACCGTGGATTGAGAGATTTGTTTAGCAAGGTGTTAAAAACAACTTTTTGTAACTTGGAACGCTAAAAACACCTTTTTGTAACTTGGAACGCTAAAAACAGCATTTTCTAACTTGGAACCGTAAAAAAATAACTTTTTCTAAATTTTCTAAAAAACTACACGAGGGTACAATCATGAAAATGCTAATGGTTGGTTGTAGAGAACCTAAAAAATAATCACAATCTACTAAGGCGACTCAGGGGGACCACCCCCTACGCCACCATTCTTAAATTGCCCATACCTAGACAAGCTTAACTGTGAATCACCCAACTTCCCAGCACTCACTTAAGGGGGTAATGTCGTTTTCGTGGTTTTTGACATTTCAGTGTAATTTTTGCGCCCACAGAACTCGAGCTAAAAACGGACTACGGCTTCGAAACTTTAACCACATTATCTTAAGGAAAATATCCCCACCCGTTTTTTTCCTTTTCTAAAAATAGTTTGTAGAGTCGGTGTTATGGGCCTTTGAAAATTTTAGAGAAAAGTAAAATTACGTGATTTTTGCACGAAAATGTCATTTTCTCAACGTAGAAACGACTTATCAACTATATCAAAAAAACGGGTGGGGATATTATGTCAGTGCATAACTGCAAAAAGTTTAGTAGTTGTTGGCTAATCTTGAGTTTCATAACTGTGGCGCAAAAATTAGTCAAAAAAACCGCTGATGGGGTGTATTCAAATGATAGCAGCAGTAAAATTGCAAAAGATAATCTGCTTTTAGTTTTTTTAAAACTAGAAGGTGTAAAAAAATGTAAACAAGTCGGTTGACATCAACGGGTTGCCGACAGTGGGTAAAGGACCCTCTATTCTAAGCAGAGGACCCTCTATTCTAGGCAGATGACCCTCTGTTTGTGTTCAGAAGCTCAAATTACTCCTAGAAACATCAAAATCTCAATTTCGAAAATTTGACCCCTTTGGCACCCTGGGGCATAGTACCCTAGGGAGGGGGGCTTGGCGGGGACCACGAGCGTTCTAGACAAATATGGACCCGGGATTCGGGTTCAGGGGGCCAAATTACCCCTAGGGACGTCAAAATCCCAATTTCGAAAATTTGACCCCTGGGGACCCCCTGGGCAGCGTGCCCTAGGGGGGTCATGGAAGAGTCCCGAGGGGTCCTAGACGAAAATGGACCTCGGATTCGTGTTCCGGGGCCCAAATTACCCCTAGGGACGTCAAAATCCCAATTTCGAAAATTTGACCCCAGGGGACCCCCTGGGCAGGGTGCCCTAGGGGGGTCATGGAAGGGTCCCGAGAGGTCCTAGACGAAAATGGACCTCGGATTCGTGTTCCGGGGCCCAAATTACCCCTAGGGACGTCAAAATCCCAATTTCGAAAATTTGACCCCTGGGGACCCCCTGGGCAGCGTGCCCTAGGGGGGTCATGGAAGAGTCCCGAGGGGTCCTAGACGAAAATGGACCTCGGATTCGTGTTCCGGGACCCAAATTAGCCCTAGAGACGTCAAAATCCCAATTTCGAAAATTTGACCCCTGGGGACCCCCTGGGCAGGGTGCCCTAGGGGGGTCATGGAAGAGTCCCGAGGGGTCCTAGACGAAAATGGACCTCGGATTCGTGTTCCGGGGCCCAAAGTACCCCTAGGGACGTCAAAATCCCAATTTCGAAAATTTGACCCCTGGGGACCCCCTGGGCAGGGTGCCCTAGGGGGGTCATGGAAGGGTCCCGGAGAGGTCCTAGACGAAAATGGACCTCGGATTCGTCTTCCGGGGCCCAAATTACCCCTAGGGACGTCCACATCCAAATTTCGAAAATTGGACATCTGAAACCCATCTTTTACACCCTTTTATACTAATGGCTGAAACATAACCCCAACAGGTTTCGTCCATTTTCCCTTCAAGGTCACGTGACGCGGGCCCCCGAGGGGCCACGAGTCCATAAAGTTGGGGGGTGCAAGTACTAATGGTAGAGATCCCTCTACCAAAGTTTGGGACCAATCCGACCAGGGGGGGCTGAGAAAAACCTGTTTCAAATTAGTGTCCGGAGAATAATAATAATAATATTAATATTAAATATCTCCTAACGGCAATAAACGGGTTGCCGACGGTAGGGGACCCTCTATTCTAGGCAGAGGACCCTCTATTCTAAGCAGAGGATCCTCCATTCTAAGCAAAAGATTGTCTATTTTTGGCAAAAAACCCGATATTTATGAACACACGACTCATAACTCCCCACACACATTTTTGGTAAAAATACCTACCAAAATATGCTCTTAGTCAGCATGCTATTCTATCAGCATTAATTTAGTTTCATTCCGTCAAAAAATTTGATACAAATGCATCATTTCCCACTACATCCTCGATTATCAAAAAATCACTCACGTTCACAAACACCAACACACACTCATAACTCCCTACATATATTTTTTGGTAAAAATACCTACCAAAATATGCTCTTAGCCAGCCTGCTATTCTATCAGCATTAATTTAGTTTCATTCCGTCAAAAAATTTGATACAAATTCATGATTTCCCACTAGATTGCTCGATTATCAAAAAATTCACTGACGTTCACAAACACCAACACACGACTCATAACTCCCTACATATATTTTTGGTAAAAATACGTACCAAAATATGCTCTTACACTTGCTATTCTATCAGCATTAATTTAGTTTCATTCCGTCAAAAAATTTGATACAAATGCATCATTTCCCACTACATCCTCGATTATCAAAAAATCACTCACGTTCACAAACACCAACACACACTCATAACTCCCTACATATATTTTTTGGTAAAAATACATACCAAAATATGCTCTTAGCTCCTATGCTATTCTATCAGCGTTAATTTAGTTTCATTCCGTCAAAAAATTTGATAGAAATTCACAATTCAGCACTAAACTACTCGATTATCAAAAAATTCACTCACGTTCACCAACACCAACACACGACCCATGATTCCGTAGATATATTTTTTTGGTAAAAATACCTACCAAAATATGCTCTTAGCTAGCTTGCTATTCTATCAGCATTAATTTAGTTTCATTCCGTCAAAAAATTTGATACAAATGCATCATTTCCCACTACATCCTCGATTATCAAAAAATCACTCACGTTCACAAACACCAACACACGACTCATAACTCCCTACATATATTTTTTGGTAAAAATACCTACCAAAATTTGCTCTTAGCCAGCCTGCTATTCTATCAGCATTAATTTAGTTTCATTCAGTCAAAAAATTTGATACAAATTCATCATTTCCCACTAAATCGCTCGATTATCAAAAAATCACTCACGTTCACAAACACCAACACACGACTCATAACTCCCTACATATATTTTTTGGTAAAAATACCTACCAAAATATTGTCTTAGCCAGCCTGCTATTCTATCAGCATTAATTTAGTTTCATTCCGTCAAAAAATTTGATACAAATGCATTATTTCCCACTATATCCTCGATTTTCAAAAAATCACTCACGTTCACCAACACCAACACACGACCCATGATTCCGTAGATATATTTTTTTGGTAAAAATACCTACCAAACTATGCTCTTAGCTAGCTTGCTATTCTATCAGCATTAATTTAGTTTCATTCCGTCAAAAAATTTGATACAAATGCATCATTTCCAACTATATCCTCGATTATCAAAAAATCACTCACGTTCACAAACACCAACACACGACTCATAACTCCCTACATATATTTTTTGGTAAAAATACCTACCAAAATATGCTCTTAGCTAGCCTGCTATTCTATCAGCATTAATTTAGTTTCATTCCGTCAAAAAATTTGATACAAATTCATGATTTCCCACTAGATTGCTCGATTATCAAAAAATTCACTGACGTTCACAAACACCAACACACGACTCATAACTCCCTACATATATTTTTGGTAAAAATACCTACCAAAATATGCTCTTAGCAAACTTGCTATTCTATCAGCATTAATTTAGTTTCATTCCGTCAAAAAATTTGATACAAATTCATCATTTCCCACTAAATCGCTCGATTATCAAAAAATCACTCACGTTCATAAACACCAACACACGACCCATGATTCCGTACATACATTTTTTGTAAAAATACATACCAAAATATGCTCTTAGCTCTATGCTATTCTATCAGCATTAATTTAGTTTCATTCCGTCAAAAAATTTGATAGAAATTCACAATTTAGCACTAAACTACTCGATTATCAAAAAATTCACTCACGTTCACAAACACCAACACACGACCCATGATTCCGTACATACATTTTTTGTAAAAATACATACCAAACTATGCTCTTAGCTGCTATGCTATTCTATCAGCATTAATTTAGTTTCATTCCGTCAAAAAATTTGATACAAATTCATCATTTCCCACTAGATCACTCGATTATCAAAAAATCACTCACGTTCGCAAACACCAACACACGACTCATAACTCCTTACATATATTTTTGGTAAAAATACCTACCAAAATATGCTCTTAGCTTGTGTGCTATTCTATCAGCATTAAGTTAGTTTCATTTCGTCAAAAAATTTGATACAAATTCATCATTTCCCACTAGATCGCTCGATTATCAAAAAATCACGCACGTTCACAAACACCAACACACGTCTCATAATTCCGTACATACATTTTTTGTAAAAATAGCTACCAAAATATGTTCTAAGCTTAGCTGCTATTCTATCAGCATTAATTCAGTTTCATTCCATCAAAAATGTGATAGAACTTCATCATTTCGCACTAAATCACTCGATTATCAAAAATTCACTAATATTCACATCATTCATCATTCATCACACTATTCATCATCATTCTATCTATCAATATTACTCTACTATCATTTTTCTGTATATATCTCAAATTGATTATCACGACACAAACAATCAATATAACAAAGCAATCATATTTACGTCAAATCACAATCGACTCCAGACACAAATATTAAAAATATTATCACGAGACTCATAAACGACGATTAAAGTTTTTATTTGTTTACATACAAATTATAACACAATTTAAAAAAAACAATGAGCAAAATTAAAATATCAATATGACTACCAGTATTGCAACAGAGACCTGAGATTCAAATGAGATACACACAGCCAAAGCAATTGTCATACATTGTGGCACTTTTTGGAATATACATAAATATACATAATACAATATAAACCACGACACTTTTGAGAAGACAAATTTATCGTCTTAATTTCAATCATTTTCAATCGTAAAACACTTATACTCAAAATTCATTTACCTCAATAAAATACAAAGCTCATTATTTTAATTGTATATTATACTTAAATACAGAATTTCAAAATTACACATTTAGATATCTAGTTTCACATGATTACAATAACCCTTGCATAGTTTCACAGAAACATTACTAACAACAATAAGGTAACAATATACACACCAACAACAATAACATAACAATATATACTAGTACCAACAAATCTATTAATTCCAATCAACAAAATAAAAACTAACTAAATAAAACCCATCCACATGACAAAAAATCGCACTAGAAATATTACATTCAAATAACATACAAACAACAAAACAAATTTACACACATATATTGCCCATTCACAATAGATATTATATACACTATAATAACGTAAAATTCTTTAATTTTTACTATCACAATAATTATAATAATATAAATCACCTACACTCTGTTAACTATCACATTTTTAATTACGTCTTCCTATCTGATAAAATATTAACCAACTTATGTTATCACCGGTTGCTCATTCTAGCTTTAACAGTCTGTCCACGTCATCTCTAAGCGTTCCTATCCCGATCAAAACCCAATTATAAAATCATCAGCATCATTACTATAGTTCACACTTAACAAATAAAAAAACATAAGCATTTTGCAAAGACATAACCGGATATTTACATGGTGCACCAAGAGTACGAGAATCATCTACTAGTACCCAGTTACCACCGTTACGAATCCACACATTATAATGTCCACAATGTACAGAGTTCCCATAATGATTAATTATAGCATAACACATATATCGAAATCCACACACAACAATACTATCACAATTGAAATTTGTATAATTAACATTTACACGAGAAAATGACATATCATCATTATATACAAAAATTACATTCTGTACAATCAAAAACTTATTACTGGTCAAGATACACTCATTGTCATACTTATGCATTGTACGCATATCACAAACATCACAATTAGACATGTGTTCACGAGACAAATTTATAGCTTGGTGAATTTTTGTCTGAAAATCAGTCACATCATTATAATCCAATTTAATGTCCATTTCACTTGACACTCTGCAAAGTCGATTTCCACATTGAAGACAAGAAATGTTTTCAATTTTCGCATAGTGAAAATCAGAAGAAATTTCAATAGGCAACATTTGTAGAATCGCCATTAGAAATTCGTGACAGTCATGTTGTATCATCTGACTAAACGGGTGACCGACAGCCAATCGTAAGTTATATGTCGTAGGCACAGTACTGTGAGCAGGAACGGCCATTAACTGACCCAATATGTTTGCGACAGCATTCTGTGGGTATGCAAGAACTTCGAATTTTAATCGTCCAGCCACCGTCAACAATTGGACAACCGAATTTGCAAAGCACGACGTTCCATCGATATTTGCATAAAGTACCAGTGCTCCACTGTAACTGGTCCAGTTGACATTTTCCTAAAATTTAATAAATTAATAAACAACATAATAATCATAATCAATCCAGTCAATTATTTTAGTTTAATCCACCTATCCACTAATAATGTACAATAAAAAATCATCAATACATCAATAAGACTAAATTTCTTTATTTCCTTCCATTTTCACCCTCTATAAAATACATTTAATACTATATAAAATAAATCCATAATTATAATAGTAACTTTCTTTATACTATATATAAGTAAACACTACATCAACCAAAGAATATACATGTATTTGAAAAACTCCACTTATTAATAAATTTCAACAAAAATCTCTCAAAAGCTAATATTTTTTAATTACAAAAATTAAAAATTGTGTTTAACATATCAAAATAAATTTAAAAAATAGTGAAACTATTCACCTTTTGTTTACGCTGGATGGATTCGTTGTCAAATCCCGTTTCCAACCCACTTTTTTCAATAACACTGGCTTGCACCAAAGTGTCACTTTCCTAAAATATAATGAATAGACTGCACCAAATCGGATCAACTTAAGTCTGACCTAAAGCTAAACTCCAG
>JASANF010018596.1:0-15938 GCA_030248245.1 Trissonchulus sp. WLG1_4 | reverse complement strand
ACAATGTATTGGTTCTTTTTTAAGGTATTTACTGAACAGATTGCTTAGGTAAAAATGTGATGATAATAAATTTCAGTAGAAATAAGGATATAAGAGACAGTGTCATGGTTCTAATTCTAACTCCCCACCCCGCCCGGAAAAAATGCACGTGCAAATTTCCGGGGGTGGGATTAGGAATTTGCACCAAACTGGTTTTTGTATCAAATTGTGAGAATGACTTCTTAGGTCATGATCAGTGGACATGGCGTTGAGGCCCTTATTACCCACCGTGTTTGAGTACTGCATTCACAATTTTCGTGATTGAACTATGCAACTATCTATGTAAAGTATAAATGTGGAGACGAAAACCGATGGAACCATACTGTGCCCTATAAATCAGGTGAAGGGCACGAATCTGGGGAAATCCGTGCGCAACTCCGGCGGCAGTAGGTACTCTGTGGGATACGCGTAGGCGTCATGAAATATCTCGAGAAGGTCCAGAGAATCGATCTCGCAACCGCAAGAAGCCGCCGCTCCAAAGATTAAGCCTCACACAACCTAAGTACACAATAAGCAAAGCATGTGAACAGTGAATACGCTGCCGGGATTACTCTTAGCTCTATTCGCCTTACGTGCTGCCCTGGACGCGGGAACTAGCTACCAAGTGAAACTCTAAGGGTGGATTTCACGAAGGTGGTTTTACGTACGTTTTTATATGATTTGCACATAATTTCATTACGAAATGTCGCCTGATTCGTTACGAATTTCGTAGATTTTCTTAACCCATGGTTTTAGCTCAGCTGAAATTTCAGCAAAACAGAGACCTGCTGTGCTGCAGGTTTCAAATTTCAACTGCGCTAAAACCATGGTTTAAGAAAATCCACAAAATTCGTTACGAATCAGGCGACATTTCGTAATGAAATTATGTGCAATTCATATAAAAACGTACGTAAACCTATGGTTTAGTAAAACCACCTTTGTGAAATCCACCCTAAGGGTGGATTTCACAAAGGTGGTTTTCATTGGTTTTACGTACGTTTTGCATGATTTGCACGTAATTTTTTTAGGAAATACCGCCTGATTCGTTACGAATTTCGTGGATTTTCTTAAACCATTGGTTTAGCTCAGTTGAAATTTCAGCACAACAGAGACTTGCTGCGCTGCAGGTTTTAAATTTTAACTGAGCTAAACCAATGGTTTAAGAAAATCTACGAAATTCGTAACGAATCATTCGATATTTCGTAATGAAATTGTGCTAATCATGCAAAACGTACGTAAAACCATTGGTTTAGTAAAACCACTGTCACAGGGAAATTTTTCCCCCGTGAAATTTTTCCCCCCGGAAAAATATCCCTAGGGAAATTTTTCCCCCCGGAAAAATTTCCCTAGGGATATTTTTCCCCCATTATATGGGGGGAAAAATTTCCCTGACCAAAATTTTAGTACTATTTAACAATTGCTATGTGGTCAGCCAAGTAAACATTCAACTTTAATATATATTATTGTAAGTATAACATACCCATTCACGTTCCTTTAAGATAACAATAGATTTAAGGTAACATCCTAGATGCTTTAATTACTGAAACTGTACAGGAATAAAAGTGACGCAATGTTCACCCTTTTGGGCCAAAAAGCAACAAAACACAGTGAGTCGATTAAGGGTCTAGGACGCACCGTTTTTGAGTTATAAGCGCTCAAAGTTGAGAATTTGTAAAAATTTGCGCCATCGCTCAGGCATATGTACCTCACCCTAGAGTATCAACACAGCAACTATGCGCCTGCCATAGTTGAATGCTAGAAATAAACTGCGTTATACGCTGTATATGATGCACAAAAAGCAGACGGCCAGAGTTGCATTCGAATTTCATAATGTGGCCGTAAAGAAAACACTACTTTTGCGATAAAAAAAGTCAAATTTGCACATGAGTGGCAGTAGGAGTAAAAATTGCCGGCAAAATGCGAAGACCTACAATTCCCCATAAAAACGGTTAAAAGATACTGTCTCTTGAATACACTAGTCAAGTTGCATAGCCCCAGATATGGTAGTTCATCATGTGGTATCTCCCATGATCCTTTAGGCATGAAAGGGTTAAACTAATGGCACTATTACGCAGTATATACTCAAATTTTTGTAAAATTGGAGTCGGACATGGTAATTTTTTTCAGGTTTCGCGGGTCAGAAAAAATTTAGCGACCCGCGCGGCCTGGGCCCGGTTTCATAAAAGATCAGTTGCGATTCATTAGTAACACTGATATAAGCTAGAAAATAAGTTATAACTGTGTTAACTTAATGCTTCTGTTGGAAATTTTTACGACGTATTGCCAATATGTTAGATAATGTGTGTGTAAACTTTTGTCACATTTGCTCGATGCAGACAAAAGTCTAGCTAAGTCAAAGTCATTCATTAGTTCCAAATATTAGTAAATCCTAGTGGTTCCGAAAAAATCACTAATATTTGCAACTAATGAATGACTTCAAGCTAGCTATAGTTTTCACTGGATAACTTGACTTTTATGAGATTTGAACCACACGTGGTGTAACATATTGGCTGCCTGTCATGAAAATTTCTAGCAGAAATATTGTGTAATGGCCAAGTTATACGTGATTTTCTATGCTGCACCAGTGTTACTAATGTATCGCGATTCATTGTTTATGAAACCGGGCCCTGAAGTGGGTAGCCGCGGGTCGACCCACGGCTCAAAGTTTCCGACCCAACCCAACCCGCGGGCTCCCACGACCCGCGTCCACCCTGGTTGGATTTGGGTCAAACAAATTTGAAGCGTGGGTTACCAGCCCGTGAGGTAATCAAGACCCCGCCCGCCCGTAAGCGCGGAGTCATGGTGAAAGGTAATGGTCATGGTTATGGTTCAAGAGTCAAACTTTTTGACCCTTGAAGGCTTAAAAGCTAAAAAATCGCCACGCTTTTCAGTTTTACGAAAGTTAAATAAATAGCTTTAGCAATAGTTTCAACACTAGCTATTAGTATGTAGTTTCAGTAATTAAAGCATCTATTATGTTACCTTAAATCTATGGTATTTTAAAGGTACGTGAATGGGTATGTTATACTTACAATAATATATAATAAAATTGAATGTTTACTTGGCTGACCACATAGCAATTGTTAAATAGTACTAAAATTTTGGTCAGGGAAATTTTTCCCCCCATATAATGGGGGGAAAAATATCCCTAGGGAAATTTTTCCGGGGGGAAAAATTTCCCTAGGGATATTTTTCCGGGGGGAAAAATTTCACGGGGGAAAAATTTCCCTGTGACACCACCTTTGTGAAATCCACCCCAAAAGGCTGGCCGAAAATTGCAGCACCCTGAGAGAAAACAGGTGATGCTCGCTTGCTTCTCTTGTGCTTCCAGTTCGTTCTTTTCTTAATGAAATAACGCATTTCTTTTTGTCTTAGGGTCCAACATTTTCTGGTCATAGCTGCATAATTACGGGAAAAACACAATTTTTCATTACGAATTTCTATTTCACTCAAGAAGAACATAATAGGGCTGATTCAAACAGCATAAATTACAGCCGTTTATCCGTTCAACCGGCAAAATTACTAAATAATCACGCCACAATCTGATCATATACACTTAAATTGTGGTGACTGTTGTCATTATTTTGTCGGATGAACAGACATACGGCTAAATAACCACCTTTTGTGCACCAGCCAAGGAATCCTCATTGTGCGCAAACAAAAATGATGACATACACGAAAAGGCAAATAGAATTTATTTACAAAATACATTGCCAAACAGCTACAGTGCTAGTAATAACAACATTCAACATCAGTGGCAATGTAATCCAGAAAACAGCCAACAAAAACATCCGTCACTCGATTTGAATAATTCCATTAAAAAAGGAGCAGCGTATGCGATTTATATTTATGTGGTGAAGAACCATTACCAGAGCACAAACTATCGGTAATTTCTTACGAGGGCATACTTAATAAACTGATTGTGTTGTAAATTAGAAACCAAATTTTTACAAAGTCGTGTGTGTAGGCAAACCATTCTAATTAAAAAATTGGCCCATTTTTGCAGTGGTTAGCTTCATTACGTTACAAGAGAAAATGTTTGCTTTTTATCTTTCCACGATTTCGAAACACACTATTTTGAAGTAGAAGACTCAAGTTTCAGTGGCGCAACTTTAAAGACAGTCTTCGCCCACATAATAAACTTAAATTACAAACACAAGACATCAGTGAAACTACAAACACAACTAAAAACAAAATAATATGCAACTGAAAACAAAACAACGATAAAAACTATTATTGTGGCGTTATTGTTTTCGCCAATTATGCGGCGTTCCATTTTTTGCCGCGTTATAATCGTTCGTATTTTTTTCTTTTTCTCCATTTTTTTATTTTTTCTGCATTTTTCTTCTCGCTGAGATCATTAAGACTCAGCCATCTTTTCTTTTTTTCTTCTTTTTCTGTTATTTTTTACAAATATTATAATAATCTGAAATACAAAATGGCAACAATTGTAAAATGTCAACAAAAAAGACTTCCTTTGTACTGTTGGTTGGTCAATAATCGCCTGGCTAATATCACTGTCGCATGGGTATGGTCAACTATTCGGCCAGGCCACAAGTCAGGGTCAAGCTTGTTAGACCCTGAAAACAGTTTGGCAATCATAATCAGACTTGAAATTGTAGCCCGTTGTCGCTCAAAATCCCAACATTTTGAGCGCTAACGCATATCACACCATGAACAATAACGTGTTGATTCGTATGACCAAGAGTAGATATTAGTGTCTCACACTCTTACTCTATAAAAGAAGAGTTAGAAACTCTTCACACCGTGTCTGTGTTCTTGAGCAGGCAGATGCGCTCGTCGTTTCCGCCTATCTGTTTAAAGTTTGTCGAACAAGTATGCGGCCAATCGCCGTGTAGATTCTCTGTGTAACACACTTACATACATGACTGCTACATGGCTGCGCAATAAATAAGAGGTAAAAATTTAACAACTTCAATTACTCATTGTTAATAATTAGTTATTTTAAGTAGCAAAAAATATCACAAAAAGTTTGCAAATTCCTTTGGGGACCTTCTTTTTATGAGCTTTAAGCAAAATTAGATCTAAAACTTTTTGAAATATACACTTTCCGTTGAAATATTATGCACTTTTCGCAACTTTTGTTTAACTAAACTTGAACAGGCAGCCCGAAAATGACGACGCATCAGCCTACGCTAGGCATGCATGCTCCGCCGCATGTAGGCAAGGAGTGTCTCTCCTTCTTCAATAAAGTGCAGAGAGACACTATTATGTACACATTTAACAACCGTTGAATACAACGTGAGGAAATCACAGTATATATTCGTAATAGGTCGTGTGTTTGTGGGCAGTAAAATGTCCGTAAACAATGCATGATAGTTAGTTATAGTTAGTTATACGAGCAAAACATCTTAAGAACATTAAACCTAAACATCAACACATCAAAACGCTTACGAACTGAATTGGAACAGGGTGGGCTTGAAGGTCACAGAGCCTGCCCCCTCTGGATCAATAAGGACTGTAGTAGTTGCGTCTGCGGAATCCCCCACGTCTCCGCCCCCCATAAACATATCGCACAATCACATTGCCTCGCCTGCGGCCCCGGGGCGGTCGGTTGGTCGTCGTGATGCCCGGCCGGTTGGTTCGCTTGGGACTGACCTGAAACAAATTCAATAAAACTAGTTGGAACTTGTCACGTTCAAGACAGTGACTACTACAACTACTATAAAACTAGTAATAATTGCTTGTGCATAAAAGTGTATATGTATATATGTATATGTATATCTTCTTCACACAAACACACCGACCGTTTGAACTTAAGTGTGAGCTCGATTGTAAACTAAACTATATGCTTTCTGCCAGTAAACTGCCAAAAATTGAAGTAAATAAAATAAACACCATATCATTGATTCTGTCTATCTAATTTTGCTCAGTCCCGCTTCTACCAGACTTTGCTTTTATAAAAGCATTCATTTTCTTTCTTTTTGTTTTTTACCGGCACGGAGGCATTTTGATTGACATAAAGGTTCAAGGTCGACAGAGTCAAGGTTAAAGAATTAAACATACTTTAATTTGTCGTCCTCTGAACAGCGAGTCGTCCAAGGCGAGGGATGTTTGAACAGAATCCTTGTCCGCAAATTCAATATAGGCGAAGCTAAAAATAAAAACAAGTTGCATAGTTAAATTTCAAATCGCCAGATGACCAAATCATAATCTCAAATGTACATAAACCGAGATCAGCATAATAGCACAGTAGGAGGCAGTACGTAATCTGACCACTTACCCCTTTGGGTGTCCGGTGAATTTATCACACAGGATAGTAACTCGATTAACCGAACCACAACCGTGAAAATGTGCCTCCAGTTCTTCAGCTGTAGCGCCGTAATCTACCTAAAAAATCAGAATATCACAGATCGACGCAATATACAGTTTTCTCGAGTATATAGTAATAGTACTATGTAGTAGTAGTTGTAGTAGTAGGGAACAATGGCTGGTGCTCGGCAAATCAAGCGCATTTATATAGTCAAGCGGCGGAAAAAGCCACGTCGATATGGCGGGAAAAAAGCCATTTTTATACAGATGTCTACGTATGAGTTGGGGTGAATCATTTTGTGTTATCGGCTAATGTGGGCTATTTTATGGCTACAGACCAAAAATTGGGGTTTGCGATGATTTTTCGTTGCAATATGCTTCTTTGAAAATTCGACTCCAACACTGCCTGAAATGGGTACTGAGTGGAGTGCAATTTGTGAAATTCTCTAAATTTGCAGTAAAAGCCTAGAAAGTTGAAAATTTTTTGTTTTGCTGAGCTAATCAGAGACTGTAGTATCCTATTTTGTTAATTATAGCACTGTATGAATTACCGTTTCTCAGATATGGCCTGGCTTCCCCCCCCCCGACATTTGACACGGGGCGGGGAAACATAGCCACTTTTTCTATATCAATTTTCTCGCAAAGTGTGTGCTTGAAATTTGAATTGAGTTTCGAATGTTTTTTCCGGCAGTCTACGACCAGCACTTTATATCCCAACGTCGTAATGCCAGAAATATTGCACATTAACGCAGTTATGCCCCTTACAGTTGTTGTATCGAAACCTGGTCAAAAAATGCTTCACACAGCTTTTTGTACTTAATTTCACAAAATAGGCATTTGTAGACAATTTGTTGCCTAAAACTTACGGGAATAGCTGGTCTAAACGTGTTTTAATGCAGTCATACTGCTCCAAATGCACAAAATACTGATATTTTTTAATGGATTTTTTCATTTTCATAATTTGTCATTTTTGTAATTTGTCATTGTCATTTTCATAATTTCTACAGGTTTGACCGGGTTGAGGAGAAGCTAATGCTACAGATTTAATCTGATTTAGCTTTTTTCGACTGCATTTAATTCACAGTATATTTATCTGTGTCAGAATGCAAAAACACGGCATCAGAAAGGTTGCTATGATAAAAAATAGCCCATGGCTTTTTCTTTCCAAAAAAGGCTTTTTTCACCGGCGTCCAAAACGACCGTTTCTGGACAGGATCCGGACTACCGGATTGTACATCCGTACGGACACGATATCCAACCTTCCCGCGGTGTCCCTGGTTTTCACGAATGGATATCAACTCAGCCAGCCCCCGGCCGTCTCGGGTCAAGACTCCCGGACAGTGTGGGGCCCCCGGAACCATTGCTTTTTTTGTGGGTATGAGGCCGGTGTCTCCGCGACCGTCCTCATGATCCTTCTTCTAATAGCGGGGGATGTTCATCCCAACCCCGGACCAGTCTATCCTTGCTCCGTATGCTCAAAAACTGTGCGAGGCTGGTCAATCAAATGCATTACATGCCAACTATGGTGCCACCAAAAACCTTGCTCCAAGCTAACTGTAGACACGCTGCGGCATGCCACAGCGAGCCAGATAAACTCCTGGAAGTGCCCACGCTGCGAAGGAAGCAAATCTACTCCTACCCAACAACAGATCAGGTTAGACCCCCCATGCCCCAAAATGAAGCGGCCAAACGACGCCCAACAGACCACGGGGCCCCTCACCATCCGGTCCAATAGCAACGGTACCTCACTGGACACACAATCCAAATCGCTCCGCATACTTCAGTGGAATGCAGATGGTATCAGACCGAAAGCAGAGGAACTCAGACATTTCCTGATAAAGCACAACATCCATGTCGCTATGATCCAAGAGACAAAACTGCTAAAGAGGGATTGCACCCCTACTTTCCCAGGATTCTCACCGATCCGCCAGGATCGGGTTACTGGTCGAAACAATGCAGCCAACCTATGCCGAGGAGGCGGTCTCCTTACTCTGGTCCGCAAGGACATTGCGTTTGAACAACTAAGCAACGCTAACTCTACAGCTGTTGAAATCCTGAACATCAAAGTGCACCTGTCTAAAAGAAAGACTATCACCTTGGCCAATGTATACTGGCCTGTCGTACGGACATCGACCAAGGAAAACCGCAAGCGTGAACTAGATCCCAGCTGTTTGACCAATGGGCAATCACTCATCACCGCTGGAGACTTCAACGCACATTCATCGCTATGGGACGATGATGCTACCACGGACGAGCTTGGCGAAGTCTTAGAAGAATGGTCGGCAGACAATCGACAAGTAGTGCTTAATGATCCATCTGTTTTGACTCGAAGAGGCCGATCGGGCACCAAGGACACGTCACCCGACGTCACCTTTGTTAGCTCTGACATTGCTAACATTGCACACTGGCAGTGCCTAGACGACCTCGGATCAGATCACCGACCTGTCATAATAACCATCCAAACCACGCCCTCTTGCGACAATGAAAAGTCAACCAGTTACAAATGGGCCTGGAATAAGGCCGATTGGGACAAATACCAACGTGCCATCCAGCAAGGTCTCGATCACTACCAAGAAACCACATCTGTCGCAACAAGAACCAAGCTCATCACCCAAATCATCATCGATGCTGCGCGCAACAGTGTTCCCACGAAAAAGTGCTCACCGTGGAATAAATCATGGTGGACTCTAGAAATTACGGAAGCGGTCAAGAAGCGCAACCGACTCGGCCGAAATCTGCGCACCAACAGGGTAGAATGGATCACAGCTTGCAAAGAAGTTAATGAGCTGATCGCCCAGGCGAAGCGAAACGAATGGAGACAGTTTGCATCCAAGATCAACCCAAGAACTGAGCCGCAAACAGTATTTCGGACGCTACGCTCACTCAGTGGAGCGCCGGCACGAGACTGTTCAAACGAAGCTCTCGAATACAAGGGAACCACAAGAACAACGAGCCGTCTGAAAGCCAATGCTTTCGTCGACCTATATGCTACAAGATCCTCGATCAAAGTTCCTAAACATCTACGCCATCTCCGCAAAACCTTCCGACTTCGACGCAAGCAACCTGACGCCCACCCCGAAAGCTGCCAAGAAATTTCCGCCGGTGAGGTTCTGACTGCAATCAAAAACATGAACGCCAACAGTGCCGCGGGCCCAGACGAGATTGCAGTACCTATGCTCAAGCATCTACCGGTTGAGGGAATCAATGCCATCACGTCTCTCTTCAACCTGTGCTGGAGAACTGGTGTTTGTCCCCAGCTGTGGAAACGAGCAACTATAATCCCCATTCACAAAAAAGGCAAGCCACCAAACGACCCAACCTCATACCGTCCTGTCAGCCTCACTTCTTGCCTTGGCAAGACCTTTGAAAAAGTCATCACTGTCCGCCTATCTCACTACTGTGAAACAAACAACATCTTACCTGACCATCAAGCTGCGTATCGCCCTCTACGGTCAACTGAAGATCAAGTACTACGTATTGCTCAATCAATTTCGGACTCTTTCCAAAGCAAGAAGCCACCGCCTCGCACAATAATGACTCTAGTCGACTACTCAGGAGCTTTTGATCTAGTCTGGCACGATGGCCTGATCCACAAACTCATTGAGCTTAACATCCCGTTCAAATTTATCAAATGGATCCAATCTTTTCTGCACAACCGCTTGGCCAAAGTCAGCTACAACAACGCACTCTCAAGGGAAAGACTGTTCAAAAGTGGCGTGCCTCAAGGCTCGGTTATTTCACCACTTCTCTTTCTCCTGTACACAAGAGATCTGGCGGAAAACAGTGACACCCACCATATTGCAACATATGCTGACGATGTAGCAATCATCGCACAAGGCCGCAGCAATGAAGCCATCGAGAAGGAGGTCCAACGACGCGCCAAGTACATCGCAGACTGGAGCGAAAGATGGCTACTCAAAATAAATCCCTCCAAGTGCGAAACGATTCATTTCACACCGGACACCCGCGAATTCAACTACAAGCCAAAGATCAAAATCAATGACCTAGACATCACACCGTCGGACTCAGTCGACTATCTGGGCGTTACGTTCGACAGGTTGCTACAATTCCATACACAAGCAGCCAAGGTGGTCAAAAAGGCAAACTCCAGATGCCAGGCGCTCGCTGCACTGTCAGGAGCCGATTGGGGCCCCACCCGTGCCGACCTGCGACAGCTGTACAAAGCTTTTGTTCTGCCTGTCATCACCTACTGCCTTGCTGCCTGGGGTCCGTCAGTATCAACTACATCTGCCAACAAAATAGAGTCCAGCATACTTCGTGGTTGCCGCATCATATCCGGGCTTTACAAGACCTCTCCAAACGACGCTGCGCACATCGAAGCGCAAATCGATGATTTCAACACGCTGCGCCGGAGAGCTGCACTGCAATGCTATGAGAAATCTCTACGCCTTCCGAATAACAATCCTAGACGATCTATCATGGAGAAACACATAGACATCAGACTTCCAAAAAAATCAAGCTGCAGGCTCATGGCCAAGACAGCCAGTGCGCAATGGATCTTGCCAGCTGATTCCCGGCGCAGCATCCTACACCTGTACCCAGTCAAACCATGGTCGCTACCGGCAGTAACCATCCGCACCGCCCTGAGGACTCCACTCACCAAGAAAGATGACAACGCTGAGCTGCTCAAAGCGGCCATCGACACTATCAACAGCACCAACTATCACCACGCGTGGTACACTGATGGTTCAGCAGTCACCGGCACAAACGACGGAGGGTGCGGAGTAGTCTGCACCGAAGGCCCCGCTGACTCACCCCACGTCATTTCTGGCCGCAGCTTCCCCGGAGCGGCTATCAGCTCCAGCTATGACGCCGAAAGCCTGGCTCTTTTACACTGCCTAGACCTAATAACGGAACAGAACTACGACGACAGCACCAACATCACTATCTGTTCAGACAGCCAAAGTCTACTCTCTCGACTACCCTCCTTTAGCAAATGGTCTGACGAACATGAAGCTGCAATAGCAACTCGACTTGCGGATATGAGCAAGCGGCTAAATCTCACCCTTCAGTGGGTCCCAGGACATGTTGCAATCCCGGGCAACGAAGCTGCCGACGCAGCAGCGAAACACGGGACAACTTTGGAGCACACAAATGTCAACATCAGCCTCAACTCAGCAATAGCGGCCATAAAACGAAAGACGCAACCGCCCCCGCCCACACATCACCTCATTAGCGAGGTGTTTGAAGGGAGCAGGTCTCTAGCGGAAGAAGCAACACTTGACCGTCGAGATCAGACCTTCTTGAGCCGCATCAGATGCGGACACTCGACTCAACTACGGAGCTACCAGGGTCGCATAGGGGATTTTGCTGGCCTTTGCCGGCGATGTAACACAGAAGAGGAAACCACACGGCACGTCATGACGTGTCCAGCCACTTCCCGACTACGGAACAAACATTTTGGTTCCTGGGACCCCCCACTGTCCGTCCTTGCCTCTATGCCGAAGGGGGCTGTGGCGTACCTGCGAGACTTTCTCTCCTGACGCTAGCTGACAACAACAACAACAACAACAACCGTTTCTGGAGTGTTGCAATTTTACAGCTGCAAAATGACACACGAGACGCGGTTGCACGTGCCGTTAGCAGATCATCAATCAATGTTCCAGTTGGTTGACCGTGGCGAATTTTATAATACAGAAATTATAAATCTGGTTTTTCCCCCGCTTGACTACACTGCTAATTGCTGCCTAAATACCAGGCGTAATTTAGGCGTAATTTAAAAGGCGTGTTTGAGCGTTTTTATCACGCCATACCAGTAATTGACTGGTGGGGATGTGTTGGTCAATACGAAGTCTAATTCTACTACAAAGTTTGCACTTTAGTACGTGCTCCTGCAACATACTTATCAATAATTCAGTCTTATATTCTGATATACATTCAGAAACAGAAATAATATTAGTCTTAGTCAACTCACGTTTCCAACGTAAATTGATCTGCAGTCAGCTTCCATTTTTTCCTCAAGGGAAACGTGAGGGCTTGCTACCAGGGCACCAGAGGCTAAAAAGACACAAAAGGTTTACTGATTCCATTTTTTGATCCAACAAACTGCGTGCGTTTCTTCTAGGATTATGCGTTACTCGGTGCACTCATTTTTTACGTATTTAGCGAAACCATGAAATGGCTTGCTCTCTAAACTTAGTAACTCCACTGCTGCCGAGTCAATACCTTAAGTTTTAGATAAACAGTTTCCAAAAAACCCCAAAACAGTTTCCAAAAAACCCCACGGTATTAAGGTGGTAGTGTCGCCAAAGCAGTTTTGCTCATAGGCTGGAAAATGAGAACTTTTTGATTTGAAACTGTACGCTCACTTAGAAACTAGTGAAATGCCACATGGTGTCAAATAAATACTGCCAGACACTAGACTACCAATATCTACCAATATTTTTAACCAATCACGATTTGTGAGCCAGACATCACACAATAGAGACATAAAAGTTCAAAAAATCAAGCCAGATATCAGATTGGCCAGCTTGTGAAGTACATGTAATGTTTTGACGCACCATTTTTTGCCACAAATAAGAAAAATAAAAAATGAAGCTTCGTTTTTCTTTTGATTTCAAAATAAGTGTCTAAATTTTTTACAATTTATCATTATTGCTGTCAGTACCTTACAGGTTACGCACAGTTTCACAGTTCAAACAGACATTACTCCACAACGAGTCAAGCAATTTGCACTAAACTTTGTGTGCATAAACTAGAGCATATGTGCTTTTACTTTGTGTAAAGAATCTAAACAAAAAGTTTCTTAATTGTGACGAAATTATCGAATGTGAATAGGTTTTCAAAACGTCATTTTTCCGACTTTGCGACTTCACTGCTAACTGTATGCTGCATCAATTTTTCTGAAACTTGGCAAAAATATTTGCCTTAAAAAATATTTTTAGAATATATAAAGAACAATGACGTATCTTTCACTGAAAAAGTTTTATAGTCGCGCAAAATCGACTGCTTTCGCGACACTACCCCCTTAAACGAGTTGACAAGCCTAGAAGTGTCGTTAACTACACAAATCCAACCAAAAAATTAGTGCACAGAAAAGTTCCGTTAAAACCAGAAATTCAGCAGTGTAATTCAAATGAAGCCCTGCCCAACTAATATGCTTCTATTCTTTTATATAAAAACAACATTTCAGAAATATATAAATGTCTCACGAAAAATCCACTTACTCAGGGACGATGATCCAGACAAGTTCATCTGTTTCTCAACTTCACTTTGAATTTGACGAATTTTCTCCGCTTCCTCTTCCATTTCTCGAACTCTAGCTCTGATAGCTTCGATGTCCTAAAAATTACATCACATGCATCAGGGCTTGAGCTCAGATCCACAACTCACACGACACAAGAGCACGAGCTAAGACTCACAGGCAACAATAAAAATTCATGTGTCAGTTGAACGAAACAGTGAAGTGAAATTTGCTTATAGATGGTCATGCTTCATGTTTTCACCCATAGGCCCCCGTAAATAAACAGATCACTTTTACCTGCAACTAAAAGGGTGTATCATGAAAGTGTTTCTAATGTTTTTTAAATTTTATATATATATATATATATATATATATACCACATAAATACAAACATGTAAACAAAAACAAAAATCCACTTCATCCTTACAGCATCATCTTCCATAGATGCATCGTCATTTGCGGTATTGCTGTCTTCAAGCACGGAGTCGCCCTCCGCCCCAGCGTCCAAAGCCTCCTCGTCCTGAAATGAGTCTCCTTCTGCATCGAACTGTTCGGCAGACGCCATTATTACTGAGCCGTGAGTTGCGATAGTGATCAAGACAAAAAGGATCAATCTGAAAGAAGCAGACAAGATTGAAACAAGCAACAAAACATATTATATATAATCAGCATACATAGTTCTGAGCAACGGCGTATCCAGCTAAATAGATTTCAGGTGTCTATGGGTCAATTCAGAACAAAAATTTTGAGATACGACCCCACGCCCACACCCCTCGGAGCTCAGTGAATTCGCCGTTTTTCCTAGAACCTGTATATATAGTATATCCTAAAAAATAAAAAAAATGAGTACAAGGTTGTTGTTGTTATTGTAGCCCTCCGTGCCCATTCGCCCCCAGATTTCCCCCAGTGTCCGTCAGTCATAAGAGGTTAAGGAACCGTGCCACCTCCTCGGGTCTATCCCATAGGTCGCGAACCGACAAGGTACAAGGTTTTTTGCTTTGCTGGATTATAATGGTGCGAGGGAAAAAACCCTATTTTCAACTTTTCGGGTCCTCCTGCGCTCCACATAAATCGGATTCATTAATGCTCGCGGCTGTTATAACGGCCATCTTTCGCCTAACTGTTGCACTAATAAAATGGATTCTAACTACACACGTTTCTGAGTAATAAGCCTCGAAACGTCCGGGGAAAAAAACCCTATGCGGGGAAAAAACCCTAATGCGGGGAAAAAAACCCTACCACTTTTTTCGGCTGTTCTATTAGCAGTGAGTATAAACACAATTTCATCGTGTTCTACAACTCTTAGGCTGCAGTATGGACTAAAAAAACCGTTTCTCCGACACCCATGTGACTCACAATAAATCTTCAAAAATCGACCTTTTTTGGCAGAAATGACTTCTGCCCAAATATGCATTTTTTTAGTAGTTAAATGCATTAAAAAGCAAAAAAATTAAAAGCAAAAAATTGTCGCCAAACAAAATACGGTTTTTTTCCCCGCAATAGGGTTTTTTTTCCCGCACAAACTTTGAACTGTCACAGGTAAACCACAACGTTTATCACTGTTTTTGAGCTTCAGAAGTATAGAGGAAAGGTAACTCTCTTGAAAAGTGCAAACAACGTTGGCCAAAAGTGGTTTTGTGAAAAATTATGACAAGTCAAAAATTTGGAAAATTTTGTCACTTTGGAATTTTTCAACACGCAAAATTTTAAAATTTTATAAAAAATGCTACAGGCCTTAAAACTGCACAGAAATTGGTGTGGTAAGTAGGTATGGGATGCGCTTTCCACCTACATACTCAAAAAGGTCCTATGTCGTAAGGTTCGGCCAGGAAGCACTAGGGTTTTTTTTCCCGCAAAACGCGTAAGGTTTTTTTTCCCGCACCACTATAAATAGTCCAAATAATGCCAAATTTTCAAAAATCACCAAAACAGGTTTCGTAAGGGGTGTCGGGGTATGTGCCAAAAACCGCAAAAAAACAACGTTTTGCGGCCAAATAAACTGTTTTAATGAAGTCTACGCATGTTCTTACCCCAGATCAGTCAACTTTTGTATCAAAAATGAGTGAGTTTAGCAAAAAATTGTCGCCAAACAAAATAGGGGTTTTTTCCCCGCAATAGGGGTTTTTTCCCGCACAAACTTTGAACTGTCACAGGTAAACCACAACGTTTTACACTGTTTTTGAGCTTCAGAAGTATAGAGGAAAGGTAACTCTCTTGAAAAATGCAAACGGCGTTAGCCAAAAGTATTTTTGTGAAAAATTAAGACAAGTCAAAATTTTGGAAAATTTTGTCACTGCAATTTTTCAACATGCAAAATTTTGAAATTTTATAAAAAAATGCTACAGGCCTCAGAACTACACAGAAATTGGTGTGGTAAATCATTTTGGGATGCGCTGTCCACCTACATAGTCAAAACACAGGAAAAAAGAGAGTACAAATGTAG
>JASANF010018594.1:0-23359 GCA_030248245.1 Trissonchulus sp. WLG1_4 | reverse complement strand
TCTTTACTAGTACGTATATTCTGCATAACCATGAAGCAGGGTAAAATAAAGCAGGAAAAATCGGTCCCCTAGAACAACAACCGGCTAACTTACAAAAAGTTGAAAATGAGAAAATCGACTTTAAAGTTTGCAGCATTTTGATCCAGATTTATTCAACCATTTTTTACAAGCAGTAGCTTAAATTAAACCTCAACTTTTGTTCTATTTTTCTGTAAAATTTCAACAGAAAAGCTTTAACTGACAATTTTTCATGAATGCTCTAATTTGGCACAGACATATTAGAAGGTACTACCTAATGAGTTTCGGAAAAAGTATGGCGCTAACTGCTGTAACTAAATAGTATTTCACCAAATTCAACTTGTACAAAAAAAGTGCAACAACCGGCCAACTGAAAAGCTGCTCTATCTTCGCACAAAATGCAAGTTTACGCACAAAATTAGCACCACTGGATAGAGCATCATCGATTGTACAAAAGTAGCTACTTAACTCCATTTTTTCAAAAAATGAAGTTAGCCGGTTGTTGTTCCAGGTGACCGAAATGACTAATTAAAACGGATTAATTAGCCGAAATTTATCTATACATCATGAATCCACGTGTATTCGAAAGAGACTAATCTTATGCAAAAGATCCTAAAACCTTTAAGAAGAGCTTTTTGTACCAGTTTAAATGAAAATTTCAAGTTTAAATCTTCAAGTTTATTGTGTAATCATTTAGAGTAAAAAATATGATTATTTAATGTAACTCGTATGATGGAGAGTGTGTTATACAAGTGGGAATAATTTCATTATTTTCTAATTTAGATCATTAACTGTGATTAAAGCTTTAGAAGATCCAAAGAAAACAACAACTAACGCAATAGCCCTCACCAACATAAGCTACCCACCAGTTTTGCTGTGCCATAATAGAAACTATGGGCTGGATGTTAGAAAGCTTGATAAACATGCCGGTAGGGAAATAAGGAAACAGACATCAAAGCAATAAGAAACAGCATTTCAGTACAACATATCAAAGTAGGTAACTTTATGCTACGCGCAAGACTTGGACAGAGTTTGACCCTGTAGTTAGAAAACAGCTTTTGATGATGATAGTCTAATGGGCCTATGGAAAGGGTTATAAATAAAGCTTAGTATTGAGCTAACTTTAAGGTTGGTTACGCATCAAAAACAAAAATTGAAAGTGGATTTCAACTTTTCTGACAAAAACAGGACGGTTTCTTCTTCCACGGCTAAGAATATGATTCGGCGCATGGATGATTTATATTTTAATTTTTGAAGGCTTACAGTTTTAAAACAGTTACATTTTTTCTCTTCAATTCCGATGTATATAAATCCAAAACGCAACCTGTGTTTTATAAATGATGTCAATATTAAGCTATCAAATTATTGAAACCAGTTCATTAAACTTCTTTAAAGATGAATGAAAAGTTTCCTTATGCTGTTGATTGTATACAAAGTTATAGGAAATATGCAAAGCATGTTTTCAGAAAATTGGTTGCAAATCTACAAGGACAGACATTTTATAACGCTACAAACGTAAATTTGTGAGCATTCACCGCTACCTTTATGTATTTATGAAACAATTGCTGTGCCTTTTTGTGTTTTTAGTTACTATTTTTAATCTCTAAAACTTTGGAACCGTTTTTTAGCTCTGATATTCGATACGTTACGGATGTTAAGTATGTACCTTGCACATTTTAAGTATACTATTTCAGGAAATATTTCCTTTGAAGAGGCTGATGTACTGATTAATATTGCTCCATTTTTTCATACCAGACTGCTTCGAGATCCGATAAATGGCGTCCACGAGGAATACGTTTCAGGACGAATGAGAATGTATAAAGAAGATAAAGAGTGAGCAGTGACATTATGAGCAGACTAATTGCTATTTAAGCTAAACATTGCAATTTATTCAGTTTTTTATCTTTAAAAACAATTAACACTTTCTCCAATCTCTTCAATTTTTGCAGAAAACAAACGGTGCGAAGTCTCTTGTATGGACCGAGGTGTTTTTACTTGATTCTGAACAGTTTTACAAATCATATGCTGAATCATATTGTTCGCACATATAAAACATGATTTAGGTTTCCACATATTTAGTATATTAATAGAATATATTAGTATAGTATACTTTATCAGTTTATCGGACTCTAAATTATTCGGAAAAAATTGTGAAAATAGCAACGGCGAGTGAAGGTCACCCTCCATTCCAACACAAACATTGAAGCCGTAGAAATATATTTGATGGGAGCGTTTTCAACCATTAATACTGACATTTAAGATTAAGACTGAGCCTCATTAAGAGTAATCCGCTATCATGTGCGTTTTCTATTGTATACAGACCTGTTTGTTTTGTATTGTATTGTTTTCTATTGTGTTTTTAGCTCCAATCTATCGAAAGCAGCCATATATAAAAATATAATTAGCAAATTTGGCACAGCAGCAGAAGCACTTAGACATTTGTTCACGGTAAGGAACTGTCTCAATGTTGTAAGCGTGAACACGCTTAATTTTGACTTCTAACAGGACTTAAGGTGGTAGTAACGTTTTCGCAGCTTTTTTCAAAGTTCTATTTTGTAGCGATTACTAAATCAATTTACACGCGGTCTTTTGCATATTATTAACCCACTTCTTTTTTACAAAATTACAATTTTTCAACAGTCGATGTTACTCATAGTGTACACGCTAACTATTTTGGTGAAGCTTATCAGCTCAAATTTTTGCATTTTTTCTCGTATTTCGTTATTTCGTCACTGTGGTAAAAATATTCCGCATACAGTCAAACTATTTATACCAAAGGCACGTTGATGTGTTATGAAAGTGCTGGTATGTTTAACTAAACGTAATAATTTAGCATAGTTTTACAATGAGCAAAAGTTCGGCTCAAATTTTGCTAAAAAGTCAAGAAATGGCAGTTTTTATGGCTTTGGTAGGCTGTAACTAAAAAAATAATCAACCTTTTCGCTCAATTCGAAAAAGGTATAGGGCAAATTTGTTTGGCTACTGTTAAGTATGCTTTCTTTGCATTCTTATGAACTGAACAGGGTATTTGTTACTTCAACTGAAATCACTCATTGTGCTCAGAAATGACGGATTATTTAAAATTTTTTAATTTAGTTAAATAGGGCCTCATTGGGGCCAGCTAATATTACATTAAGCACAGTTTGTCCGTACCCGTTGAAAAAATGGCAGACAAAAGATTAAAAAATGACGTTTCAGGAGACTGAAGAAAATTTGCAATTTTTGAAGGGGTTTATTAACACTGCCAATGCTCTTGGCTGCTGTGACATAGACTAACCAAATTTTGCGGGTGTAATAAATGCATAAAGGACTATATGTATATAAATTATGGTGCCAAGTGATTATTGGTATTTTGTGATATTGGCATGAGAAGTCAGAATTGAGGTAAAAAAACTTCAAAGTTACAGATCGCCTAGAACGACTAACAGAAATATGTCATATTTTAGCTAAAAATATTCTTAAAATAAAATGGGTTAGACCTTTTTTGAATGGCGTTTTTGAGCAGTGTGAGAGCCACAAAAATTTGCATACAATTTTGTAAGTCCTCAAAAAATACACAAAAAATCCAGTTTTTGGGCTATAAATTAGCCGTAAAAGTTTGAATCAATGTCAAAATTCGCTGAAATATTGCTATTTGCATTCGCAATGTTCGTGCTAAATTTGATTATGTTCGATCAAGCAACTTTTGAATTATTGCAAAAACTTCGAAAACGTAACTACCACCTTAAAAGGGTGTTTTGTTTTTTGAAGAATGTATGCGACACAATGTTTTACAGTTGTTATACTTATGAATATTGTTTACATTATTTATTTACTAATACTTATTTACATGTTGTTATACCTTCACTCAAGGGAATAATTGTTACAATAGTAACACTTGTAGCTTTTAGTAACAGGCCTCTGGCTGTGACATTCTGTTTGGCTTTGGAGCGAAGGCAAAAAATGTACAGTGGAAGGATTGTCTGTTCAAGACAATATTCTTGTTCGAACCTTGTTGTTCTAATCAAAATATTGCTTGAAAGAAAAGTTGAAAAACTTACAAGTTTAAAAAATGTTTAATTAACGCATTCATTAATAAATCTATTAAAGTTTGTTTATGAGTTTAGGAGTATGCATACAATTGCAAAGAGTTGTTTTACGACTGCATCGTGAGCGGAGAAGAAATTGACTGTTGCAGTATTATGCAGCCTGTTATATCTTTACAGTTTGGACTCTGCTACTCTGTGGTAGGCGCAAGACTTTTTGTAATTTAAAAGTCCCTGTTCAAACATTTTTCACATTCGGGTCATGGGGGTGATGAGGAGCTACCGGGTATTTTTTGCTTGCTAAAACTAAATACTTATAATAAAGGTGGGGTTAATGATATTAAAAATCGCTGCTGCTCCCTTTCCTAGAAAAAACGCACACGTAAGTAGTACATAGATATAAATGTTTTTACATTTATATCTACATGTTTATCTACACTCGGCCTTTACATGTTTGCGAACCCACCGATTTGGATTTCACCACCGTGGTTTTTAAAAACCATGGTTTTACGTACGTGTGCAATGTGCATATGATTTGCACATAATTTCATTACGAAATATCGCATGATTCGTTACGAATTTCGTAGATTATCTAAAACCATGGTTTTTGCTCAGTTGAAATTTCAGCAGAATAAAAACCTGCTGTGCTGCAGGTTTGAAATTTCAACTGAGCAAAAACCATGGTTTTAGAAAATTTACAAATTCGTAACGAATCAGGCGATACTTCGTAACGAAATTACGTGCTAATCATATGCAAACGTACGTGAAACCATGGTTTTTAAAAACCACCGTGGTGAAATCCACCCTCCGTGTTTCAAAACACCGATGAGCATCTAGCATTGATGTGCAGAACTAAGGGTTGAACAGTTACCTAACAGCCTCTACCTAATTGGTCTTGAAACGACAAAGCAGTTTTATCACCTCAAGTTTGTATGTTATAATTAGGACTTTTATCAGCATGAAAATTGAATAGTGTTTACGGGGTTGAACTCAACTCCCCTGAAAACAGTACATAAAATGGTTATTTTGCACTTCGCATTCGACGGCCATAAATGGAATAATGGGCTACTCTTCCTTAATTTTTAGTAATTAGTAATTCCTAGTTACTTATTTTATAATTATTATTCCTTAATTCTAATTTTTTACTTTTTTCGTGTGTTTAGTCTTCAGATAATGTGCTGGTACCCAATGCTGGTTCATTCTCAGCTTTGTCAATAATCATCAACAATCAACCATTGCACGAATTCGCGAATGAAAACGTTACCTTCACCATGCTTCAGAATATGCTTGGTTATGTTCTACTAAATGGGGACACGGGCATTGAACAATCTCCCGTTTCAGTATTTCTGCACGACTTGGCTTTGGCATCATCTTATAACTTCTATTTCAGTGCCACAGAATACAATGGTGAGTTTTACATTTTTTTATTCTTTTAAATATTTACACAATTATATAAATAAAAATAATAAATTTAAGTATATTTCCTTGAACCTTTTTTAACCCATACCTTAATTACTCAACAAACAAAAGGAATAACTCATAAAACCATCTAAAATACACAAGGCTCATATTGACAGCTCAAAGCTAGCCAACTGTATTTTTTAGAAATGAAGTCAGAAGATTGTGACCTGGCAGAGGACAATCAGCTTGAATGTTTTCAGGATTATACGTTCAGTAATTGCATGTGGGAAAAGAACTTTCTGTTTTCGAACAGTGTGACTCCATCAGACTGTAAATGGCCCATCTTAGACTTGCTGTCCAAAAAACAGTGCAAAGAAAAGTTAGTTTTAAATCCTGTGTTTTTTAATGAGCACATTTATGTACTAATGATCAGGATTTGTCTCTTTTCATTGTGAAAAAAGGCTTTTTATTCAGAGTGTTCGTCGAGACATTTTTTCCAAATATACAACATATTTCAGACGACAAATTTAAGCGTAGGGACACTTTTGTCCCTAAAAGATATCTTAAATTCTAGAATTGAAAAAATGCATAGATACTAAAACTAATTTTTCAGTTTTATACAGTTTCTCTTGACGGAAGGTAAGCGCTTAAAAGTGTTGGTTATTTTTTTTTAAATTTTTCATGGTTATTGAAGCTAATAAACCTATAAGAGTGGTGTTCAATTGTATATGCTGTTTTGTCACATATTTAATTGTCAAAAATTTATTTCCTTTAAGGACCAGATATTGCACATACAAGGAAATGGAGGACGGTGTTCGAAAAAAATCAATTTTACAATGGGTCAGTTATTTGAAGATGGGCAAAGCAGAGCCCTGCAACCCTCTTTGCGAGCGCTGGTCTTATGAACTGACACAAAAGTCAGAATTCAAAGATGATCTTGGCGGTACTCCACTGTTTATTTTTTTATAGCAATAGATAGCTCTGAGACCCATGAAGTTACTTTTCATGCTTTAGTGGAAAATTTCAATATATGCTAATAATAACTGACAACATTACTTCGTAGATATGACGTCAAAGGCTGACCTAAAGTTGAAAACTTCCAGACAGGTTTTACAATATTCAATTTATGGCCAAATTGTTGCTGAATATTTCTTAACAGCAATGGCCAAATTGTTGCTGAATATTTCTTAACAGCAATAATATAATTTGGAATGAGAAATAATTAATTAAAAAATGCAGATACAACAATTCAAAATTAACGTTGAACTTTCTAATTTGCTGATGCAATACTCTTCAGAAAGATATCATTAATTCACACATTACAGCATGTTCAAGTTATCTACATCTTGGATTTGGTATAAAACGCAGCATTTCAATGTATTTTGAAATAAAGTAGATAAACTAAATAAAGATACATTACTCTTCGAGCTAAAGATATATTTCTCTTCGTGAATATGACTTTTTCCAGAAGACTGTCTGGAACTGATTGAAAAGGAAAAGACGCAGTTAAAAACACTAACATTTCTGAAACCTTAAAATTTTAAGATATTCGACATTAAGATTCGATATTAAGATATTTTAATCTTGAGTGTTAAAATTTAAATTTTTAAAATGATAACACGTCCATTGTTATTGTCCATTATTCATGATGTCACATACCTCTTGCCATATCTATTGCAAGACCTTTGTCTTTTTAGAAATATATGAAACTACTGTGAATATCATATTTCCAAAAGGATCTTATACCAAGATCGTGGAATCTTCGGCACTGGATTGGTCAGACTATTTAAGCCTGATCGGTGGGAATATGGGCCTTTGGCTAGGCTCAAGTCTTGTCAGCTATATCTATGTCATCGGTGCACTGTCTAAATACGGTTACAGAAAAGCTTATGGAATGGCATAAAATGAAAAATAAAACAGATCCAGATCAAACTCTCCAAATACTTTTTATACCGCCCTGATCCGAAATTGCTCTATTGTAATATTTCAATGTATGATTTTGACTGATGCAGACTTGTATTTACATTATTTGAACTGTCACATACTGACGAAATGACAAGTGTTATAGCACGATGTAGAGTGCATTCAGCAATTTATACGCACTGTTACTACGTGAAACCCTAAGTGCATGAACGGTGCACGCAGCGCACGAGTTTATGGACGCGGGCCTCACGTGCCAGTGTGAAACAATCGCTCAGTGCACACTGCACATTGTTGCAAACAGTGCGACAAGTCAATCACTTAAGGTTGCGCTCAGCAAAAAAGTCATGTTTGGCGCCAAGCTCATGCAATTAGCAGCAATACCACTAAAATTGCACATCAAATAGGCCTCAAAAAATCATATTTACAATACTTTGTAGCACTTTAATGTGAATGTGTCAAATTTTATAACCATGTCAAATTTCCTATTCACACTAATTTTGTTTTTAACATAGCTCAGCGAAACCTCAACCGATTTTGACAATCTTGGTATCAATCGAAAGATCTTTTAAAAATCTAGACGTGATTGATCTTCGATTTTTAATTTCTGTTTTTGATTTTGCACAAATTCGATTTTTCAAAAATCAGGTGTGTTTGAGCGGCTACAAAAATTGCTGCGAGCAAAAATTTAAAAATCGAAAATCTTTCACGTCTGCATTTACATTCTTTCTTTCATTGTGCAAATTTTCAACTCGATCGCAATCGGCAGCTGGGACCCAGGTCCAAAAAAGTAGTCGATTTCGCTACGCAAAAATGTGAGGTTTGCCCACACGTTTCACCTTTTCAAATATTAAACCTTTCCTATGACTGCATATTTCCGTTGAAAAAGTTACCAGAAGCCATAGTCAAATTTTTGTGGAATTAAATCAAAAATTTGTCATTTTCGAAGATTTATCAGCTTTTTAGGTTTTTCATTTTTGATTTGCTGTTTTCACGGCTAAATAACTCAGCAAAGCTTCAACGTATTCTTATGTTTAATACATCAATTTAAAGCTAAGAAACCGCAAATTTCAGTGATATAAGTAATAATTTTATATTAAGCCAAAAAATTTTTGCTACGGCTACAAATGTGTCCAAAAAATTTTGAAAAAATTTTTTGTCACAATATTTACACTAAATGAAGGCTCTTTTCATTTTGAACAGCTTTCCTTCAAGACCCTATAGTCCAAACAGTCGCTGAAAACAAGCACGTCTTGCGAGTAAAGTTTAACCAATTTTCGATAGAGTTGGTTACGACATGCTTTGGTAAATGCTGAGGATATTCTTCGAATATAAAACGCGGCACCAAAAGTCTTTAGACCAAAATTTTTAACATGTTAAGCTGCATCTTGCTTTCAGAACCTTGACAGTTTTTCGAGACGAACATTAAGTTGAAAACTTCGTACAAACCTGCTTATAAAAACCGTTTATTTCGAGCCGTTTCAAAACAATCGTATCAAAAACACGCCAAAAACCGCCAAAAAAAAGTTAAAACCGTGTACAAAAAACTACGTGTTTTGTACATTGCCAGTAATGTCAAATGTCAACTGGTGAATTAACTTAGCCGATGCCAGTGTTGTCATAACACAGCAACATGCATAATAGCATAGCGTGCCAAACTATGGCCTCAGAGGCTGTCTTAAGGTGGTAGTAACGTTTTCGACAGTTTTGCAGGAGTAACACTTGACAAGTTACGATTAATTTTCAATCAATAATTTATACTACGCATATTAATTTAGGAAACTATAATTTATTATGCGATAAATGCTTGCTAAAATAGCTTGAAACAATCATGTTGAATTTTCACAGAAAATTTTTTTCAACCAGTTACGACAATTTTTTGTAAATTTTATGTTTAGCTAAGCCAAAGCAGTAGCCAGTCAAAACGGCCGTTTATTGAAAAAACAAAAAAATAACACACGGGCATGTCAAAAACCTTCAATTTAGATGCCAAAACTTATCCTTCCGCTTTTTACTTTTTGAGATTACGTCACATTTATGTAACATTTCTTTTTGAACTAAACTACATTATACAAAAATCCGCAAAACTTGACAACTACCAAAAGGATTTTGTTCAAAATTTGGGATAAATTGGCACACATATGTGTCTACATTATACTAGAATTTCAAAAATTTTGTTTGCTTAAATTTTGCGTTACATCAATTTCATTCACAGAAACCTGTAAAAATGTACTTCCGTGGACTAAATCTCAAGTCTCGATGTTGCAATCTTTTCATGCGTTATTTTACATGTTTTTTAGACAATTTGTTTATTCGTATTAATTTACCCTATTTCGTAAAAAATTTAGATTCAAAATTTGTATATTTTCCAAAATTCGAAAAAATTCGAAATTAAAGGTCCATAACTTCTTTTCTGCATCATATAAATGCACCAAACTTAGCACTAAATTTTACCATGTTATTGGCTATTTCGGTACAAAGAATGAAATTAGTTGGAGTTACACTGTCAATTTTACAAGCAAAACAAGAAAAATGCAAAAATTCACGAAATTTGACTACTTTGACAGTGTCTGCTGACTAGCTTGTAACAGATTTAAGCTAGATAATGTGCATAAGTGTAGTTTCAGTCAAGTTCTTTAACGTGAAAAAGACAGCTATTAAATTAATTGAGTCAATCAAAAGTTATAGCACGTTATAAAAACTGTCGAAAACGTAACTACCACCTTAAGTGTTCTGGTAACGCTCTGATAAACAATCTAGGCAGCATTGGTGCGACAGGTTTTGTCATTACTGCCCACTGTGTGCAAAATTTTTCAGCAGTCAGCACTTGACTGACATGCGATCATGATGAGCAATACACGTATTACAACACTATACGCTGAGGTGCAAGATTAACACACACAGTGAACACACACGCACACACAGACAATGTATTTTTAGGACCTGCCAATTTTCACAACGCAAGTAACACAGGGAGAAGCAGATACATGCAAATCGAGCTTTTGTAATATAGTATATACGCGGCGACTGAGGCCGCCGCGTAAAAATTAAACGCCAAACGTCGGTTCCCCTGAGCGCCACCTTAAGATGCACGATACAATGTCTGTGTAGGTAAATTATTGTCGGAATTACAACAGTCGGTTTCATGAGTGACCTCCACCTATTAATATATTTTACATGTACATGTCAAGTTATGTTTTACTGTCGTTACATTGTGTCTTGTAGTATTTATGCATAGACAGCGGGTATGTAAATTAGATTGACAATTAGATTGATTAGATTGTAAAGTTATTGTAGGTATGTATGTTACTCTAAATCTTCTATAATTTTTATCAGCTTAAAGCTGATTTTTGCCATCACCAATACTAATATTATGTTTTTGCATACGGATAGTTACATATATACTGTTGCACTCTTAGTGCTGATTTTTGGAAAATTATTTTTAGGATCTCAATAGACTTGATTAGATTTTGGACGGAAATGTTATAAGCGATATCAAGACTAACAAAAAAGACAAGGCATATTCACACGAGGGCGCATGAACGGGCGCATTGTATGGCGTGCGTGCCTTTAGGAGCATTAATATGATGCCAATTTTTTCGACATGGGTACGAGAGCTAAGGCTGACACTTAGCGCGAAAATATGTTACAATTTTTCCTGTTGTGCCACAGCACAACAGGTCTTTAATTTTGATTCTGGACAATAACACTGAGCTTGTGTTCACCTTTTGTCAGTTGGTTTGTGTAACCTGTGCTTCAGGCCAAGAGCGCGGGCGTCACATGTGGTTAGCACTTTGCAGTGTCTCCTACGTTAGTTCGAGTGGGTGCAGTGTTAAATTACATGGGCAGTGAAAACATCAACTTTATGTGCAATACCATTAGAGATTATGGAACGCAAAAAAAGTGAAGGAGGGAAGCGAACTCCCTGGCATCAGATTCTAACTCGAACGCGCTACCGTCTAAGCCACCAGCTCTCATAGAACTTTGAATAAATGTGTTGTTATGTACAAAAAACCATTATCGTTGATTTTGTCGTAACGTGACAGTAAGAGGATTTGTGTGATCAATCATTATTACTTCACAGAAATTGTGATATTAAACTTAAAAACTTAAATTGCGAATAGAATTCAAAATATATTTTTACAACAAAAAAATTTTGTAAAAATGTTTACCTTAACACTGAACGAAAACTTCAAACTGAGCGTTAGATTTTTTGCAGATAGATTGTTGTTAAAGATTTTTATCTATCGTGTATCGTAGCCGAAATAGCTCAGTTGAGAGAGCGTTAGACTATAGATTTAACTGTCTTTGGTTCGATCCCGGGTTTCGGTCGCATTTTTTTGAATCAACTTTGCTGTTTATAATAATTCATTTTGTTAATTATGGAGGCTTTTTCTAGTTAACATGAATCATAAACATATTTTTTTCCTCAGCAGACGCACTAGTGTTACTTTGATTGCATTTTGTATGTACCAACCTTCTGTGTCCCTGGTTAATATATTTACATTAAAATTTTACTTACCAAACAACTTAAGGGGGCGCTCCGGGAATCAAGGTTTTGGGCCGTATTTTTTAAAAACAGCCAAAATGACCTATCATTCTTGAAGGAAAGTTGCCCAAAATACTATTTCTGATGTTTTGACGTGCATATCTCCATAGCAAAAAATTTGGAAAAAATTGGACAATTTACTGATTTTATTCGACTTTTAGACAAATTCAGTAAGTAAGCCAGTGCATCAACGCTTTTTGAGGTTTTGCAAACAGACGATACGTAGATTTTATTAGTCGTAATGAAAAATTAAAACAATTTTATTGCGTTCTGTGCAAAAAAATCGCACAAGAAACCATTTTCAGAAGCAGCAGACTCAAATATAGGCTGTGTGAATACAAAACCAATTTTTCGGCATTCGATTATAAAATGCTGGTAAGATATTTTTATACAAAATTTTGCACAATTATAGCCTTAGGCTCTGCGCAGTTGAACAATTTTTTAGTTTTTTAAAATAAAGCTTAGAAATTTTTTTATATGAATTTTATTGCTCAGAGTTCGACTTCGAAAACACATAATGACATATTTTATCCAAACCTGACATAAATGTTAAAAACCAAAATAATGTTCAACTAGAGAAGCGCATAAGCTACATTTTGGTATGTAAAGTGTGACTATAGGCAAAGTATAAGGAGAGTTATCGTTTGCCGAAAATTCACTCACGTTTGGTGCTCTGGGAGTCACGTGACATGATCACGTGATTTGAAATTTTGCCTCCAGTGTTCTTTTGTGCCATACTACATATATGTATAGTAAAGTTTGACATTTGTCAACTTTTTTGCCTTTTTTTCCGATGTAACCCCCGATTCTCGGAGCGCCCCCTTAATTCAAAGCTTAAGTGAGTTGCAATATTTTATGCAATATTTTATCTAAAGACGATGAAAGCCATTTTAAGCACCGGCCGCAGGAAGGCTTACCGTGTAACGAGATACCGCTGCACAACAGGTTTTAACTGACCTCTGGTCAGTTTACTTGAAAAAGAATGCTTAACGCTTACTGAAGCTTTTGCCGCAGATTGGGCTTGTTTGAAAAATGACAGTCTATTTTGCCTAACAAGCAGTAAATGATATGGCGGGATCCTCAATCCTAACGCTGAACTGTCTTTGAGGAAGGTAGAATTTATCTACCCTTCGTCGAGGTTGACACTGCGTGCTGCGCTGCTCGTCATATGAGCTGCTTGTTTGAAAATAGTTATTTTTTTAAATCTAGATATTTCATTCAATAGTCAAAACAGTTTTTAGGTTAAAATCCGAAGATTAAAGACAATGCAGAGTATTTTCGAGATGTCGGTTATTGTTTACTGAAACGCAAACTCAAGACAATGAACATTAATGAAACAAGCTGTGAAAACAACTTCAATACAATTAAATATTTTGTGTAAGAGAAGTCATATTAAACGTACAAGCATGGAATAAATTAAACATTGTACGCGGTGTGTAATCGATACTCTTTAGTTTATTCTTTTCAACTTTTCAAAAAATCAGCAAGCCAAAGAGCATTGACCATTTTACGCAGCTTCAGACAGAAATCAATTCAATAAATTTGACTGAACGTCTACAGAAACAGAATTTGTCAATAATAAGCCAATATATAAATAGGTCGAACTTAAATTAAATTTTCTTTTACAGGTTTAAGTGCAATATCGTTACTCGTCACCAACGTGCGTTAGCAGCACGTGACGTTTGAACAAGTTACATCTAAACATAGCTGGCTCCATCCCGCATAGCCTTACAGCAATACGTAACTGAACGAAGTATACAAAAAAAAAAAAAAAATATTGGCCTCCCAATGCGTGATGTAACTCGCCGGGGGGGCGTTTCCTGGCCGGTTTGTGTGTGGGTTTGGTGCTTGTTGCGGGTAGGCGTTGATCACGTTTTTACTTTTTGTCGTTCAATTCTTGCGTCGTTTAAAAGAAGACTTAACGGCTTTATAAGACCAATAAATGGGGGCCTGGGGACAAGCACTTCAGGATTGTGTTGCAGTGTTCGCATTTTCCAAACCCACACGAAACTCCCAGGCTCAATTCTTGACACCTTATTTTTTATTTTTTTTTGCAAAAAAAGGCAAGCCTTTTTTCAACATAACTTCATTAGACGTAAAATTTACATACAATCAGTTTTGCAAAATTACTGATGAACTTTTTCTAAAAATTGAAAAAATTAATTTAATAATGATATACTGATATAATTCACTATTGTTTTACATTTTACGAAATATCACATTACTCTATGTTTTTCATTTTCTCATAGTTACTGCTATAAACTTGTTACGTTTTATTTTAATTCTGACAGCAAAGTTTAACTTTTGTTTATTGCTTCATAATTGGATCATTACGACTATTCTCACAATTAAATATTTTATGGAGTTAAATACTATTCTGTAATTGCCACTAAAAAATCCCTTTTTCTATTTGTGCTGATTCTTAATTATATATATATAATAACAAAAAAATGGGGGTCTGCATTGTCATAGCGAACAGGATATGACAGTAACAGTTGAGTAAACATACAGTATATATGTAGTGTATCCGACTAAAACTTTACGTACACATGAAACTTGTTTTTAGATTCATTTTTATACAAAAAACAGGTAAATGTCGCGTGTAGCTGTACACCTTGATTTTCGCCCAACCCACTCATTTTTTGCACCATTTCAGCTATTTTTATGCTGCGCTTAAAAAATAATTATCTTTTTTATTAATTGATATTTGACACGTTACCCTAGTATCTATGTAATACCTTAATTGCATACTATTAACACCTACCATTGCTCCTGTGGCCAAATAGTGTTCATAGACAGCGCTATATTAGAGACAGTGAACATAGGACGTAATGCGCGCCCTGAAATACAAGTCTTGCTCGTATTAGTAAAGTGTAGGGCGCTGGTGGCCGGGAAGCCTCGGAGCTTGTTGGCTTTCAGCCAAGGCAAATTGCTTGCTATTGTAGATGACATCTTGGGGCCCATTCATCCAACCAAAATGCTCGTCATCAGAAATGTTCGTCATTTGAAAATGTTTGTCATTGAAGATTTTGGATTGATACAAACAAGCAATAACAAATGTTCGTCATCAAAAATGTCCGTCATCGATGTTCGTCATGAACGATCTTCGAAAATGTGGTCATGAAAACGATTCTCTATGATGAGCTTCGGCAAGACAAAAGCTCGTCACAAAATTATTTAAACGGAAAACAGACTGATACATCTGTGAAAATGTTCGTCGGAAAAAATTTTCGATGACTTGAACATAGTTTTCGATGACGAACATTGCTTTTGGTGACTATTGCTTTGACAGACGAACATATAGATATACCTCGTAGTCTAGAACTAATCTGTTAGCGACACCATATATATATATATACATATAAATAATAAAATCGAAGCAACTTTTTTGATAAACAAGTTTCAATTCAAGCTATTTTGCTATTCTGAGATTAATAGTATTTTCCAGCATGTGTTGCTCCAACGTAATGAAACTATGAGACCCACAAACTTTCTACACACTAAATCTCTGATTCATATACTTAGAATAAGGGGTTATTCGTTTCGTAAATATAGACAGACTTAGGCAAAAATGTTTGCAAGTACATATAAAATTACACACAGAACAATGTGAAAGTTTGTCTGATCTCTGCATGACAGAATGAACATCACTAATCCGGCAGCGCGGCGCGAAACCACTTTTATTCTTTTTCCACATGTTAAATAATGCTCAATATTTTTCATTTTAGTTTTTATTTAAAAAGTAACCCTAAATAATCAGTGATCCAACATGCTCCATGATGAGCCGCCAGTGTTTAGGCTGCAGCCAGTTTAAGCCAATAAGTCCACGCTTTAAATAGCAACACACCCGTTTTATAGAAACTTATTTACTGTTTGTTTTTTTTTTAATATTTGACACCACTCCAGTACATAAAAAGAAAACTACGGAATGATATATATGATGTACATGTTCAATGGCGAACATCACTACAAACATCTCGATGGCGAACATTTTCGATGACGAAGAACATTTGTTATAATTAGTATATGTTCGGTCATCGAAATTGTTTTCATCAGTCCAAAATTTCAATGACGAACATTTTTATGACAAATATTTTAATGACGAAACATCTGAAATTTCAGAATCGGGCGCCGGGCTGAGGCTCGAATCGCCTTCTCAAATGTCAGTAGTTGCCTAGTGCGCGTCACGTAGCGGAGCTCAAATAAACTAATTAACTCGTACTGACGGAAAACATAGTATAAAACATCGGTGATAACGTCATACAATTGAAGCATCTTGTATATATATATATATATATATATATATATATATATATATATATATATATACAAGGATGCTTCAGAATCATTATAATCTTATCACCAGATGTATACTTAATGTTTTCCGTCAGTACGGAGTTAAATTAGGTTACTTAACTCCGCTACTGACAGCGCACTAAGGCAACCACTGACATTTTGAGAAAGGGCAGACTGAGAGGCACTGCTCAGCCCAGCGCCCGATTTATTGAATCTAAATGTTCGTCATTAAAAATATTTGTCATCAAAAATGTTCGTCATTGAAAATTTTGGACTGATGGAAACAATTTCGATGACGAACATAATACTAAATTATAACAAATGTTCGTCATCGAAAATGTTCGCCATCAAAAATGTTTGTCATCGAATGTTCGCCATTGAACATGTACGTAGTATATATCATTACCCGTAGTTTTCTTTTTATGTACTGGGAGTGAGTCGGATGTTCGAGGAGTGTCTTCCCATGTTAAAAAAAACAAACAGGTAAATAAGTTTCTATAAAACGGGGTGTGTTAGTTATTAAAGCGTGCAAACTTAATTGTTAACTTAGACTATCGATTAGAGTGCATTGCAACTTCTGCCATACCTAGCCTAAACACTGGCGGCTCATCAGTGGAGCAGTGTTGGGATAGTGAATTATTTAGGGGTACTTTTTTAAATAAAAACTAAAATGAAAAAATATTGAGTTTACGATATTTAACATGGAAAAAAAGGGAATAAAAGTGGTTTCGCCGCCGGTCGCCTCAGACTAAGTGATGTTAGTTCCATGTCATGCAGAGATCAGAACAAACTTTTCCCAACACTAATTCCATGATGTGAGTTTATGTACTTGCAAACATTTTTGTTAGCGGTAGTAAGAAAAGTCTGTCTCAATTTACGAAACGAATAACCCTTATCTTTAAGTATATGAATCAGAGATTTAGTGTGTTGTAGAAAGGTTTGTGAGTTGCTACATAAGTTAGAGAAGCGCATAATTTCATTACTAAAGACATTGGAGCAACACATGCTGGAAATATTACTATTAATCTCAGGATAGCAAATGGCTTTGAAATGAAAGTTTTTCCGTTTATCGAAAAAGTCCGTTTCGAATTTATTATTTTTAATATTAATATTTATATCCAGCACGTCTGCTACATATGGTGTAGAGTTAACAAGATCAAGTTCTAGACTACGAGGGTATATATCGTATATATGTTCGTCATGTAAAAAGCAAATGTTCGTCACCAAAAAAGCAAATGTTCGTCATCGAAAAACTAATGTTCGTCATCGAAAAATTTTCAACGGCGAACATTTCAACAGATGTCTCGAGCTCTGTTGAAATGTTGCCGTTTAAATAAATTTTTGATGACGAGCTTTTGTCTTTTAAAGACCAAAGCTCATCATAGAAATAATTTTCGATGACCAACATTTTCGAAGATGAACTTTCGATGACGAACATTTTCGATGACGAACAGTTTTGATGACGAACATTTGTTATAATTTAGTGTTATGTTCGTCATCGAAATTGTTTCTATCAATCCAAAATTTTCAATGACAAACATTTTCGATGACGAACATTTCTGATGACGAGCATTTTGCTTCGATGAATCGGGCCCAAGAGTCATACTACAATAGCAAGCAATTTGCCTTGGCTGAAAGCCGACACTCCCGAGGGCTTTCCCGGCCACCAGCAGTGCCAACACTTTTTACAAATAAGCAGAGCGCCTTTTGCGGTGTCAGCGCTGTTTAACGTCCTATGTTCACTGTCTCTAATATAGCGCTGTCTATGAGCACTATTTGGCCACAGGAGCAATCGTAGGTGCTGTATGCAATTGCAGGGGTTTACATAGATGTAGGGTAACGTGTATAATACAATTAATGAGAAGGATACGGTGTTTTAAGCGCACATAAAAATAGCTAAATAGTGCAAAAAATGAGTGGGCGTGGTAGGAGCAAAAATCCTAGTCTGTGTACACCTACACGCGACATTTACCTGTTTTTTGTATAAAAATGAATCTAAAACAAGTTTCATGTGTACGTGAAGTTTTAGTGTGATACACTACATATATACTGTATGTTACTCAACTGTTACTGTCATACTGTTCGCTATGACAATCAAGCCCCATTTTTTTGTTAATTATATATATATAATTAAATCACACCAATAGAAAAAACTTTTTCAGTGGCAATTACAGAATAGTATTTAACTCCATAAAATATTAATTGTGAATGAGTTAGTCGTAATGATCCAATTATGAAGCAATAAACAAAAGTTAAACTTTGCTGTCAGAATTAGAATCAAAATTAACGCGTTTAAGCATAGTAACACAACTGTGGAGTGAAAACATAGAGTAATGTGATATTTCGTAAATGTAAAGCAATAGTGAAGTATATCAGTATATCATTATTAAATTAATTTTTTCAACTTTTAGAAAAGTTCATCAGTAATTTTGCAAAACTGTTTGTATGTAAATTTTACGTCTAATGAAGTTATGTTGAAAAAAGGCTTGCCTTTTTTTAGAAAAAATAAAAAATAAGGTGTCAAGAATTGAGCCTGGGAGTTTCGTGTGGGTTTGGAAAATGCGAACACTGCAACACAATCCTCAAGTCTTGTAGCCCCATGTATTGGTCTTATAAAGCCGTTAAGTCTTCTTTTAAACGACGCAAGGATTGAACGACAAAAAGTAAAAACTTGATCAACGCCTTGCTCACGTGGCCAACCCGATGGAATACTTAAACAGAAGTCTACCTCATTTAACTCACACACATGATTTCGCGGTTTATGTGCCTGCAATGGTATAATCTGGCAGCCACCACCGGTGAATACGGGGTTATCTGCAGCGTGAACTTACATACCCTACATGACCATGGGTGATTACACTAAAATAGTCTTACAAAACACTTGTCCTAACTCTTTCCCCCGATCCATCTCCACACTTTGTGTTCGTTAATTTTAAAAATAGGCACACCCCTCCCCTTTGATTGACAGCACCCTCCTTTTATGTGTGCATATGACTTGAACCCGACCTAAGCAAAATTTACCACTGTTAGTTGATATACGCGTACTTGACAAATTATGTACATACCTACATAACCGCTATGCCAAAATTTGATAACGATTTTCAGGTTAGAAATTTGTTTTTAACTATCTTTGAAACTACCGTCAAGTTGTGTCTTACTTCGTTTTGGGACAACTTTTGCTCTTCATTTGCTGCTTGTTTTGAATAATTCTGAAATTAATTCAATTTATCACATAGTTTCTGATCATTTAAGTGTTAAACATCAATAAAAAATTTCACCTTCCACTTGGGCCAATTCACACACATTGACACATGATAGAAAAATTACGCACAAACACAAACACACAAATTTGCCACAGCGTTTAAACGTAAGACGTGCAATTTACGTAGTGCAAAACAAATGTAGTCCCTTTTCGATACTGAGATAGCCACAAAAAATGTTTCAATATAACTACATTTTGAGAAAGCGCAATTTACTACGAAAACGCCCGCCCCCACTTGATTCACGGCCTAGTACCAGTTCGCATACCGCCCCAGTTCGCAAACCAACAGTCCCGGTTTGCAAACTTTTAAATTACGGTCCAACTTTTGTCAGGGGCCCAGTTCGCAAACTCTGAGTAGCGGTTCGCAAACTCCTATTTAGTCTAATCAACACCTAATCTAACAGACACACAAAGACCAACAGAAAATAAACTAAATAAACGCATAGGGGGAATAGACGCGTACTTCATTAGCTTGTGCCACGCTTTTTGTGTAAGCAGAGCGGGTCTTTTTTGTGCTTTTTCAGCTTAAAACAATGCATTAAGTGACACACTGATGCACAATGACATTGCCAGTGAGGTGCAATCATTTTTTGTCGAAAGTTTGCTAAATTTATAACAAAAACCAGGCACTAATACAGCCAAAAATCAATACTATACTACAACAACACTAGTTTGCCAAATTTGGAATTACCATATGGTGGGTCTGGAAAGTTTTCACCCAATTCGGATACAAAAAGCAAACCATGGAGTGATTATGAATAGAATCCCTGTCTCTTTATATTGTAAAATTGATATTATTTTGCCCAAAGTCTCCCGCTGATAATCGTTGTAAAATTTACATTCGTTATCTGCAACTTGGGAGGTGAAATTTCTTTGCATTCAATTTCTTTCATTTGTTTGCTCAGTGAACTTTGACGCTTAACAGGTGTGTTGATGGGTTAATATGCAGGGGGTAAGATTATTTTTGTAGTACACTTTTGCAAGAGGTCTTTGTGACGTAAAAATAATAAATACGTAAGCTACTACATATGTCTGCCTACTAAAAAAAGTTTGCGAACTGGTATATACTACGAGTTTGCGAACCGGCACGAATTAATAATGAGTTGAAAAGTTTGCGAACAGGGCCTGAGTTTGTGCGAACTGGGCCCAAAAAAGTTTGCGAACCGGTACCCGAACTTGATTCACACCTTAATTATGTACGCTGACCAACACACAGGTGTTAACTCGACAATGCGAAGAGTTTGTATCGTAACAATAGTGTCTACTCTGGAGGAATACTATAAGGAATTAACACGAATCAAAGTGTAAGCACATTTATTTTAAAAATAATTTGTTTTTAAAATTTCATCAACTTTACAACTGCTTGGTTGTTGGTGTGAAGTAAGATAGGCCCCTTAAAGTTCTTAAAGGGATTTACGACAGCTCAACATCGGCCCAGTAGCTCAACGGTAGAGTGCTGATGTGCAGATCTAGAGATTGGTGGTTCGAATCCCCCCTGGGTCATTCTGATGATGATGCTGTCTTTATTTCGGTAAGAATCCCCCCTCCCTTTCTTGACATGGCAAGGCCGCCACGACGAACCTTGGAATCTCCTGGTCGCAGAACTGAGTCAGGTAGCGTTAGGTATGGGTTGTTGGGGGGGACATACCCCCTTGAGTGGCATGGGCAGAGTGGTGGTGAGAGTACATGGAGGAATTATCGCCGAGGTAGCTTTGCAGTGGAGCCACTCCTTGTCCCGGCTAGGAGTGAGAGCTTATCAGTCCCGGGCAGTGTTCGCAGAAGAAGATGAGGCCAGAAATAAGGACCTCGCGGCACTTGCTTTATAGAGAAGAGAAGAAAGAAAAAAAGGTAATATAATCGGGACGGCTCCCGGCTTTCCTCCACCCCGGGTGCCCATGCCCCATAGATAGTAGTAGTGCACACAGCACAGGGAAACTTCGGGACGAAGTTTACTAGAAGGGGAGGGGGATGTGCAGTAAAATAGGCCCCTTAAAGTTCTTAAAGGGATTTACGACAGCTCAACATCGGCCCAGTAGCTCAACGGAAGACCGCTAGTCTGCAGATCCAGAGAAAGGGTGGTCCCCAATCCCCCCTGGGTCATTCTGATGATGATGCTGTCTTTCTTTCGTGAGAATCCCCCTCCCTTTCTTGACAGTTGGAATGAATATAAGTTAACCAAATGAGGAATTTACTAGCATCAGGTAAGTGGCGGTAGAGTCAAAATTGTAATTGCACATGTCCTTTCCGAGATTTTGTAATTGCCAATAAACATTTCTATCACAAATATGCTTACTATGTATTATACTTTTATACAATTATACTCATTATACTATACGATAAGTATGCTTTGAAAAACTTATCAGAATTTTAAGATAATAACGTTCTAAAGTTTCTCATCATTTGGTTTTGTATCGACTGTCATTTTAATTCCTGCTTTTTTCTGACCTGCTTTACAGTTTTGAGTTAATTTTCTTGTATTAAAAACTTTTGCTTCGGTACTTTGAGTTGTGTTGCAGTAAGTTGCTTAATCACCATTTGAAGTTGACTTACAAACTATTCCCCGAATGGCGCCTCTAATTTCCTTGTTTTTTACAAAATATACAAAAATGTTATTAGCTGAATTGGCGAAAACAAAAAAATTCACCCAAGAGAAAATGTATGACTTCACAACAGCAGGAATCAAGTGCCAGTTAACAATAGCTAGCATAGGTACGACATAAAAAAACAGCGTGCACAAAATGATGAAAGATAAGTGTTTTTGTCACCTTTAATCGCCTTTCCCTTATTTTTACGCATTGCTTCGCTCAAATTTTTATCAAAACTGAAACAATATAAACTCAAAAGTGCTAAAACATAAATTATGACACTGGCAGCACCCCCAAGTAACTGATACCAATACAAAAATTGTTTAGATTCTGGTGTAGAATTTCCAAAAGACTACAAAAACTGTCACTTTCTTGTGTTCTATTTGACTGATATACATCAACTATCATAACACCTAACGCTCCGAAAGAAAATATGTATATGCACGCGCAAACGAAAATAACTTTTGCAGTAGTGATTTTCATGTAAAGTTTGATGCTAATGCAAGCTATACAACGATCTACTGCAATTAATGTCAAAAAAGCAGTCACGATTAGTCCGCCTAAATGTAGAAAATAACCGAAAATTGCAGCATGCAAGCTTTAGGCGTGAAACGAGATTGCCATGACTATTAGTACAACAACATATGCAGCCGTTGCCTGACAGTTGTAGTAAATCGAAGACTCGAACAGAATGTCAGCCACAGCCAAACCAAATGGTAAACTATATTTTCGTTGCAAAAATATTCCGCCTTCAATATTGCCAGAATAACCAGACTGTTTCCGATGATATTCACGAAACCCTCACAAATGTACAGACATTGCAACAGTTTTCTTTCTAATTCACATGATTTCAGTTGGAGTTAAAGAATCTAAAGAAAACAAAACCTTTTTAAAGAAAGTAATTGAGAATATTACGTTTTCAACATTGAATGATCTGCGCCCAAATGTTGTTACTGGTTTTTTGTGCTTTCAAGGTGGTAGTGTCACCAAAGCAGTGAATTTTTGTTGACTGAGAACGTAGACATATTTGAACCAATCACCACTTGTAAGCTAGAAATCCCACATAAACGATCACCGAAACGGGCAAGATATCAGTTTGGTCAGCTTGTGAGGTAACACATAACGTGTTGATGCACAATTTTTTTACAGATAGAAAAATTATGACATAAACAATTTTATTTAGATTTCAAAATAAGCTTCCAGATTTTCCACACTTTATCCTTGTTGTTAATTGTTGCACAGTTTATGATAGTTTCACAGTTCAAAAGAGTACACGACAAAATACCGAAAAGCATAAAATTTT
>JASANF010018593.1:0-10294 GCA_030248245.1 Trissonchulus sp. WLG1_4 | reverse complement strand
TAGAAATGGGGCGTTGACTGTTGAAAACTTAAAGCATGCTGTTTCGAAAAAAATTGAAGTTCACAATAATTGTCGACATTTTTTACTAATTGAAATTTTCTTGAAAAACACTGCCTCTCCGGCTCCTGCATTTTACATCCGGCTCCGGCAAAATTTTACCTCCGGTCGTACGCTTATTATATCCGGAGTCCCCCTATATCCGTCAAACCCGGGTGGGGGGTAAAAATTGAACGCTCTTAAGAATTTATTAGGATGTAAGCTTTAGCTGGAAATCAAACTTTGTCCAAAAATTGAACTTAATATGAAATTTTTTGCGCAAAATTGGGTTTAGGCAAAAATACTCCATTAAATACAAACCTGCTGCTACCATTGAAAGATTAACTTCTAACTACTCAATGCCAAAAGAAATTTTTTATCAATGGGTTCAGGCTTCTAAAGCTACCACAACCAAGAATAGTGGTACATTTCATTAGAATTTATTTTAAAATTGGAAAAATCAACATTTTTTGGCCAGAATAAGCAAGATATGCAAGCAAATAAAGCTTAATAACATACATATATTATTATGTAATAATATGTATATATATGTATATGCTATAAAAGTTCAGACTGATATGATGAGCGAACTGGTCTTACTTTGCGAGAACTGACCCCAATGTGACGAAAAATTATGATTTTTGACAAAATTTGAAATTTTTGTAAAAGTTGAAAATCCTTGTTTTTTTTTGCTTGGAATATATATATATATATATATATATATATATATATATATATATATATATATATATATATATATATATATATATATATATATATATATATATATAATCGTGTTGCAATTGCAAATATGCTAAAACAACACGTCCGCCGTTCAAACACACAGGAATCACAACACCCTCACCCCTGATCGACCAAAAATGCCCTAAATTTTGTTAAAATTTCGCAAAAAATGGCCATTTAATTCTTCTAGATTTTGCCCAAATTTGGAGACCCTCCCCACGGCTGCTCGATTTTTTTTGGGGGGGGGGTCCTCCCACATTAGTGTTGGGACGAAAGTTCGGGTTCGGGTACGGTTCGGGTTGTTTTTTCGGTTCGGGGTCGGGTTCGGGTACGGTTCGGGTTGTTTTTTCGGTTCGGGGTCGGGTTCGGGTACAAGTCAGTTCCGGGACGCAAAAAGTGGTTCGGGTACCTAAATTTTCTGACCAAATTACAAACTTTTTATACCGCTTTTTAAGAATTTCTAAAGATCATAAACATTTTTAGTAGAATAAATAGAATGAACTTCACATTTCCCCCCTTTAGTTTTTATCGCCCTTTGGTTTAAAAAACTTCACATATGTCTCCAGTTGACCAAATTGGGCCCAAAAATCAAAAATTGTATAATTGTTTTTGCTGGGGACTACTGCCCCCAGACCCCTTCAACTCTATGGGTTATATTCCATGTTATTACTTTGAGCTATTAAGCTAATGCATCTATGCATAAGTACATTATGCTGCATTTGCTTGTCAACTTGTGTAATATATAGGCTATCTGATGTGACGTTCCTACCGTTCGTTTTAATTTTTCTGGCAGAAAAAATTTCAGATATGTCTCCAGTTGACCAAACTCGACCTAAAAATTGAAAATTTTTTGGAGGCTGCCGCCCCCACACTCCTGTAACTTGATGGCTTAGTGATCTTGTGTTTGTCTTTGTAATGCGAATTTAAGTGTTAAAATTGCTTAAAATTGCATTTTAACCCATTACGGAAAAACTGAAAGGTCATTCCCCCAATTTTTGTTCTGGGTAGGCCATTGGTACGAGTAACACAATTTGACCGCAATATCAGAGTCTATGGCCCACTGACCGTTTTTCTTGCCAACGGGCCGGGCCGACAGACGACGCTGAACGGTCCGGGCCGGGCTAGCCCTGAATATGCTCCCAACGGCCCGGGCTGGGCCACGGGCCAAAAAAGCAGGCCGTGCAGGCCTCTGAATTTAAATCAGCCTTAGGTCTTAACTCTATGCAAGTCTATTTGCGCGAACAATTCGTGAGCGGTAGCTTTCGAAGATGACAATATGACATATAAGACTTTATTAAGCGCGAAGAATAATCTGCAACGGACACGCAGAAACTGTTTGGTGTTTCAGCTCAATCGTGCATCGTGACAGCGAGTACCAATGTGCTCATAAGTCATAAACTTAATGAGTGCTATAAGCTCGCTGAGCAACGAGATAAGTGCATCTGGCTTAGGCACTTAGTTATACCACTGAAGAGCAAATAAACACAAAACTGTTGCGGTTACGCGCACCAATAGTGACATATGAATTTGCTCATTCGAATTCGAACGAGCAAAACGTCACTTGTTAACATACAAAGCAATTTATAAAGTTTGATGAAGCTTAATTATTGAAGCTACAGACAGAAATTTTTGCGCAACTTTCGTACCAGATAAGTACCTTATGCACCTACTAGTGTTTGTGACCGGCCGCGTAAGTCGCCGACCGGGTCCGGTGGGCAAAAATGTTCGGCCGGCCGGCCAAAAATTCCGGCCGGTAGGTAACAAACAATAGCACCTACACGTTTCATCTTTTTTTTTTCTAAAAATCGAAACAACGGGTGAAAATGAGTATGACTAATCCTTCATTCAACGTTAAATATTTAAAGTATTTATTCCTTGCACTAAAGGTTGTGGACTCAATTGCTCCACACTTTTTTGACATTCTATATTCAAATATAGTTAGTGTGTAATGTTATGCAGTTCATTTGGCCAAAGTTCGGGTTCGGGTTCGGGTGGTTCGGGTACGAATGGTTCCGGTTCGGGTTCGGGTACGTTTCGAAAAAAATCCCAACACTATCCCACATCCCCCTCATACATGTCTGATTGCAGTCTGTCTAGCCGCTTTCATTACAAAGCAAGACAAAATAAAGACGCATACGTTCCGTACTGAAAACGACGCGTCTGTGAAGCAGCACGCTGAAAAGTATATAGCCCATTTAATTAGCATCTTATTTTTTCACAAGGTGGCAGGTGCCCCTAACTTTCCTACCCATTGCGAGTTTCGTTTAGTCAGTCTGTTTATGCGAAAAATTTATATTGGCTTGGTTGACACTGACATAGTGGCAGGGCCGCAGGCGCAGGTCCTGGAAATTTTGTTGGGGGAGGATCGGGGTACGGACGGAACGGCGCGTTGAGGTGAAAGTAACTTGCTGCTACCCATGCTATTCATGCTGAAGGTAACTTTGGCAATGGCGCAAAAATTCAACATGAGTTAATTTTATGTAAGTAAAATTAAGTATAATATATATATATATATAAGCTTTTGTTTACTTATATATACTATACCTATATAGGACTGAGGATTAAGACTAAGCCGCAAGCTCCAAGATCGCTCATCGACCGCTCCTTCACAGATTAAACGGATGTGACATATTTTAGTTAGAGGTTTAGTTAGAATGGCAAATAAAGTCAAACTGACTAGGCGAGTTAAAGTTTGGTGCGTAATTTTAGTCCGGTGCATTTGTAAACCACCACTTAACTAAAGGATTCAACAGTAACGTAACACGCATGCATTTATTAGCAGGCATAGTCCGTTTATACGTGAGCGGGTAGCAAATTCTATTGGGGGGGGGTGCGGAACAACTTTTTCATTTTGCTTCGTGGGCCGTGAGCGCTGGCGTTGGCGTCGTGAGCTACCTTCATAGCAAGCGCGGATCCAGGGGGGGGGGCGGGGGGCGGGGGGGGCGCGCCGCCCCCCCCCCCCGAAATTTTTTAAGACTGAAATTTTACGCAAGGGTCCCCCCTTTGGTTTTTATTGCCCCACCGAAAAAATTTCCGATACGTCTCCAATTTGCTGTAAAAATAAAAAATTCTTTCCTGGGGGCTGCCGCCCCAAGACCCCTTCATCTTTCTGGCTTACTGATGCTTGGTATTATCTTTCATCAAAGCGTATGCATGTCTACCTACTAGAATACCCATGCCGGTCCTTCACTTTTGTAATTTTCGATGTTTTTAGTTCCAATTTTACGTTAGATGCTAATAATGTGTTGTTTTTTGCTTTACAATTGCACAGAAACTGTAACGCCTCTCTGGTTTAGTAAAATTTGAAAAAATTTGCAGATTTTAGAGGATATCCCGGGGTCAAAAAACATAGAAGTGTTTGGCTTACGGGGCGGCAACCCCCGCAACTGTGTGTTTTCATGAAAGATACAGATTTTAGAGGATATCCCGGGGTCAAAAACAGTAAAGGTGTTTAGCTTCTGGGGGCTGCCGCCCCCAGACCCCGCGGCCCCGCAAGTGTGTGTTTGGATAAAACTTGCAGATTTCATAGGAGATTCCGGGGTCAAACAACGTAGAAGTGTCTGTCTTCTGGGGGCTGCCGCCCCCAGACCCCCGCAACTGTTTGTTTTCATGCAAGATACAGATTTTAGAGGATATGCCGGGGTCAAAAACAGTAAAGGTGTCTAGCTTCTGGGGGCTGCCGCCCCCAGACCCCCGCAACTGTGTGTTTTCATAAAACTTGCAGATTTCATAGCAGATTCCTGGGTCAAAAAACGTAATAGCGTCTGGCTTCTGGGGCTGCCGCCCCCAGACCCCCGCAGCAGTAAATTTGTATTGTATTGTAGTTCTAATGGCCGATTGGGGGGGGGGGTCGTGCCCCCCCCCCCGAAAAAATTCCTGGATCCGCCACTGCTTTTTTTTGTATGTAGGGTGTGGGGTGCAGCACGTGCTTGTGAGAGGGACTGAAGTTGTCTTCTGAGAGGAACCTCCTCCACGTCCATATACGGTCAAGTCCGTTTAGTCTGATTAAAAAACTCAATTCCTCTCATACTAAATTTTTCAAAAACATTTTTATTGAGAGTATATGGTCTCATACTCTCATCAAGCTATTAAACTTGAACATAGCTCAATTCAAAAGCAGTCTGGGATTAGCTGAGTTCCCGTGTGATAATCCGATGGACACTTTTGCCGAAATGCAGCTTTAGGGTTCGATTTAAAGATGGAAATTGGCTTAGTTTATTATTCAAATCATGCGTTTATATATATATATATATATATATATATATATATATATATATATATATATATATATATATATATATTTAGAATAGACGAATATTTGTCCATTAGCAGCTTATATTTTAAACATGCTTTCTTAATTCCATTTGGGAACTTTCGCACTTATGCATATGCTGTACATGAGCTATATGCGTATATATTATATACATGTACGTACATGGAAAAGTGTAGAGGTAAAATAAGTGTTGCCACTTCGGGCGTTGGACTGCTAGTACATAGCATTGTTGTTGCAAGTTTCATTTATGATGATAGCCTCTCTGAATTCTAGCAGATCTCCTAACTAGCTTAGTTATATTGCAAACTTTTAACTATGACTTCTTGTTCGGCAAAGGAGATATAGCGCTTCTGAGCCTCTGAGTATTATTCACAAATTAGAATTATTGTTCTGTCTGTCCCTTGTTTACAACTGAGTAAGTTTTTCTTTTCTGCTAATCAGACAACGAGGTAACTTGCCAACTTTTCAACACCTATATATATTTTAGGTAGTTTCATCTATTTTTTTCGGATTTTCAGCCGTAATGCGCTGGGGTTTATTTGCAAAATAATTTAAAATCTGATCTGCTAGATTTAGTTTTAAAGGCCCTCAGAAACTAATGTAATTATAACGTTTGTTTATGTTCGAGCTATAGATTCAAGATGAAATTTTTGGAATATATGAGTGGTTTGCCGTAATATTTGTTCCTGAACAGGGGGGATGGGGGATCCCCCCAAAAATCTAGGGTCCGGGCACCGGGGAAAGAATCAAGAAAATTTAGGTAAACTGGGTAAAAATCGCGAAAATTTTTAACAATTTTGTAAAATTTAGAGTATTTTTGGGCATCAGGGCCAGGGGGCAGGCCGCAGGGTGCTGAAAATTTGCCGGAGAGGCTCCCCAAAGTTTTGACCCCGTTATATACATGTATATACAGTACAGGTCAGAATTAAGTTCCGCTGAAGCCGGCTTCGGCCTCACTTTTTAATGGCTTCAGTCGGAAATGAAGCCGGCTTCACTTCATATTGAAGCCGTTTCGGCCTGACTTTGAGGTAAAAGCTGACATTTATTTAGGTGAAATTAATCATACTCCTGGCTCCTAGCAGTCTACCAGCAATAGATGCGTACGTGTGCTTAGCCAAGAACTTAAAAGTCTAAGCAATTCTGGAGGATTGCTCGCCTTCGACTCCTGCCAGAGTGTGTGCGCATTTGTAGTTATATATATATACTACGTGTGCGTCGGTCATTGCTAGAAGACAACAGCTGATTTTAAGCTCGGCCACTGGATTTCAGTTTATTGCTTTTGACTACCGATGCACGGGAGCAATCGTCGAGGGGGGTGCCCTACCCCCGGCGGAAAGGGGGTTGGTCCTGGTATGGGTTTGCTTTCCGGTGAAAGCCGGAAAATTTTTGCACTTAGATTTTTTCGAAGCCGAAATTTTTTTGCAATTTTTAGCATTTTTTTGCAACCCAATTAACGTGGGTATAACGTTAGTATATAAGTCTTCCTTGTGCGCAAATATTTGTAATATAAGTAAGTTCCTGTTAATTGAATTTTGGTGTGGTCATTTTTTGTCAATCTGCCATAATAGAGCATAATAGAGATATTGAACAGATAACCGTGCAAACGTTAGAACGCTTTAGTATAGGTATACTTTGCTGTTAATTTGCAAACTCTAACTCAAGTCAAGCCAAGTTCATACGTCAATTATGTATAAAACCGTTGCACTATTACTTAACCCAGGACTAAAATTTGATGCCAATCCTAACTTACGGTAACCTAACCTAACTCCGGTCAATCCCTGATATATATATATATAAATATATAATATATATATATATATATATATATATATATATATATATATATACATGTAACAGCACCGAAATTTTGGGTACCCCTCCCCCCCTTGGTCGGACCCCCCTCCCCTGCGTCAACCCATTTTTGACCCCCCTCCCTCCCCAAAATGACGCCATTTTTACCTTTTTTGACCAAAAAACACCGATTTTGACAATTTTTGGCGAAAATTTCGGTAAAGATCGCTTAAATTTTACGAAAAAATGCTAATTTTGTATAATTTTGGCCAACATTTTTCTTCCGCCGGGACCCTCCCCCCTCTTTTCCCCCTGGCGGGACCCCCCCTCCCTCCCCCTGGACCGAATTTTGGGGGGGGGGTCTTCCCTCCCCCATCCCTTCCCCAACTACATACTTCAATAATAAGACAACGCTGGACGCTTTATACATTTCGCAGACGGGAGAATGTAGCCCTCTAATTTAGAGCTTTCTGAAAATTTTCGGCTACATGTCCTCAGCTGTATTGGCTCGTCCTATTTTTCGCCGACTTCTAATAAATTAATGTGGGGTCGTGATGATTACGGGGGGCAAATTTCAGCGGGAAAACGGAGGGGGGGCTTGCATTGCCCAAGCCTGTATTCTTATTGTAATATCTATTTTCAGAGCCCCCCTGCAGGCGAGATGAACGACCCCTGGTTGCCGAGTCAAGAAGGCGGCTCCACAACTGCTGAATCGACAGATTATTTCCCACGTGTTAATGCTTATAATCAGGTACTTCAGTTAATGGCTTGATTATTTGGTAAATGATGAACTATATTACAAGTATATATCAAAAAGCAAAAAGGAATGTGGTGTCGCAATCGTATCGGTGTGAATATGATTGTATATATATTGAATGTCGATTACAGACGATATGTAGTGTTTACTACTTTCTAGATTCTAGACGTTATTTTCTTTGTACATAATATATGTATACCCCTCCTACCCGGATAGAATGAAAATAAGTCCTTTGTGAAGGTGTTTTTGTATATATCTCAGCTGGGACATTCTAGTGCAGAGAAGAGAGAAGTGACTGTGTGAGCCTTCCTTGGAGCCACGTAGGGTCAAAAGTGAAGGACGTGAAAATGTAGGGTCCTATTTTTGCTTTGCGTCATAAATATCAAGGTGGCGCCTTTTGAACACCGCTTGTGAGAGTATGAGAACGAGTGAAACAACTGTTTCTGCCATGGCCTATGATCCAAATTATTAGGTATATAAATATTATATATATATACATGTATATATACATGGCCGTGGCGGGATGTATATATATATCTGTATCTCATACACACAGCGGTATAGCGCCTATATATATATGACCTAATATAATTACAGACATGGCCATAAAAACAGTGTGCTAACAATCTTGGAGGCGCCTGATGTATGACGCAAAGCGAAAGTAGGACCTACTATTTTATTACGTCCTTGACCCTACGTGGCTCCAGGGGAAGGCTCACACACTCACTTCTCTTCCTGCACTCAAGGGAATGTCCCAGCTGAGTATGCAAAAACACCTTACACAAAGGACTTATTTTCATTCTATTCGGGGTCAAAGATATACATTATATTATATTATGTACAAAGAAAATATGACGTCTAAAATCTTAAAAATGTAGTAAACATTACATCTTCGCTATCTGTAATCATGACATTCATATATAATATTCAGCACAATCATTTTAACACCCATTAACTATTGCGACACCAGTCCCTTTTTGCTATTTGTATATATATATATATATATATATATATATATATATATATATATACTTATATATATAGTTAATTATTTCGTGCTGAATCAATAAGGCAATTAACTGAACTACCTGATTATAAGCGTAACACATGAGAAATAATCTGTCGATTGCAGCAGTTGTGAAACCGCCCTCTTGACACGGCAACCAGGGGTCGTTCATCTCGCCTGCAGGGGGCTCTGAAAATCGATATTACAATAAGAATACAGGCTTGGGCAAATACAGGGCCCCCTTCTCGTTTTTCCCTACTGGAAATTTGCCCCGTCATCATCACGACCCCACATTAATTTCTTAGAGAAGTCGGCGAAAAATGGGACGATGCCAAACTGAGGACATGTGCAGCCTGAAAAATTTTCAGAAAGTCTCATTAAATTAGATTGCTACATTCTCCCGTCTCCGAAATGCATAAAGCGTACAGCGTTGTTTTATTATTTGAAGTATGGTTTTAGGGGAAGGGTAAGGGATGAACCCCCCCCCGAAAATTCGGGTCCCCGGGGAGGGAGGGGGGGTCCCGCCAGGGGGGGGAGAGGGGGGGGTCCCGGCGGAAGGGAGAGTGTTCGCCCAAACTATACAAAAATTAGCATTTTTTCGTAAAATTTAAGCGATCTTTACCGAAAAATTTTTCGCGAAAATTGTCAAAAAAATTTTTTTTTGGGTACCGTAAAAATGGGGCGTCCCATTTTAGGGAGGGCGAGGGGGTCAAAATGAGATTTGACGGGACCAAGGGGGGGGGGTAAATACTTCCGGTGCTGTTACATGTATATATATATTAATATATATATATATATATATATATATATATATTATATATTTATATATATATATATCAGGGATTAACCGGAGTTAGTTACCGTAAGTTAGGGAATTTGGTCCTAAGTCCTGGGTTAAGTAATAGTAGAGCGGTTTTATACATTATCAACTTCGCACTTAGTTAAGAGTTAGAGTTTGCAATTAACAGCAAAGTATACCTATACTAAAGCGTTATTCGGTTTTTGCACGGTTACTGTTCGATATCTCTATTATGTCTATTATGGCAGATTATAATGACAAGCAGCCAAAATTCAATTAACAGGAACTTACTTATATTACAAATATTTGCGCACAACTAATATACTAACGTTATACCCACGTTAATTGAGTTCAAAAAATGCTAAAAATTGCAAAAATTTTTCGCTTTGGATCTACAGTGCAAAAATTTTCCAGCCCACCCGGAAAGCGAACCATACCAGGACCAACCCCCTTTCCGCCCCGGGGGTAGGGCGCCCCCCTGCATCGTCGGTAGTCAAAAAGCAATAAACTGAAATCCATCGCCGAGCTTAAAATCAGCTGTTGTCTTCTCGTGACCGACGCACACGTAGTCTGTGTAGCTACAAATGCGCACACACTCTGGCAGAGTTGAAGGCGAGCAAATATTCCCAGAATTGCTTAACTTTTAAGTTCTTGGCTAACACACGGTACGCATCTATCTAGATTGATCCTGTAGGAGCCAGGAGTATGGGTAATTTTCACCTAAATAAATGTCAGCTTTTACCTCAAAGTCAGGCGAAAACAGGCTTCGATATGAAGTGAAGCCGGCTTCATTTCCCGACTGAAGCCATTAAAAAGTGAGAGCCCAAACCGTCAAACAGTCTGACCTGTACTGTATATACATGTATATAACGGGGTAAAAACTGGGTG
>JASANF010018592.1:0-32692 GCA_030248245.1 Trissonchulus sp. WLG1_4 | reverse complement strand
TGCTTGTCCCGGAGTCTCAAATCTGGGGGAGACCTCAGACCCACTTTGTACATCTGTGTGCCAAAGATTTCGGTAAAAATTTAAAGTAAAAATTTTTTGGAGAGGGAATGACTTTGCCATTTTTTGTAATATATATATATATATATATATATATATATATATATATATATATATATATATATATATATATATATATATATATATATATATATATATATATATATATATATATATATATATATTATTTTTTTTTTTTTAAAGATTAAATGCAATTTAACACAAACATTTACACACAACAGCGCATATACTGTCCGAACATTTTACTACTTTATAGCCGTCAGGCACGGAACATCAGACAGTGACACTAAACAAGTAAAATGTACTAGTGTACAGAATGCAGAGGCTTTGATGAAAGTTCATAACAACGACGAGCAAGCCACTAAGTTGCAGGGGTCTGAGGGCGGCAGCCCCCAGAACAAAATCAGAGATTTTTTCACATTTTTTGCTGAATTTGCTCAAATCAGCGTCAACATTTGCTCATTACCAGTTGTCACAACTTTGTCATTTTTATTTTCTGAGAGTCATTTTTAAGTTTCATTTCTGCAAATGACGCCATTTTTGACAAAAAAAACCTGTCATATAATCACATAAAAACTAAAAAGAACATAATTTAAACCTAATAAAATAAAAATAAAAAAAACCTGCTAATGCTAGGTTTGCTCGAAAACTCCCTCGATGGCGCTTGAATATCGCACTTCCGTATCCGCATAATTTTCCAGTTTGAAACTCACACCGCCCAGCAAAAACCAGACACATATAATGATCTGGATTTCGGCTTAAAATGTCCTGAAAAAAAGACTTATAAGATACAATCATGAGAGACAGCAGCGTCAAGTATGAATCAGGCTTAATCTCACATGGCATTAATTATCCAAAATGGGATTAAGCTGATTAAATTCAACCTTTATAGTGTAGAGGCAAAACTAACCCCAAAGAAACTGCACTGCAACCAAGCTAATCTAAGTAACATTGACAAAGCCAGTTTTCAGACGGTTACTTCAATTGCTAAAGTTATTTGTTAGAAATTGAAATCAAGTAAGTAAGTAAAGTAAAACTAAAGTAATTTCTTTACAACGTCATTACTTCGAGAACTAATCAAACTTAACTAGTTAAAATTTGTAAGTACAATACATTTATTTTTTTATTTTTAGATGATAAATACACAGGCGTGATATGCGGAAGAGTTTAACATATTAATCGTCAACTCGGAAAGTTGCTTCACCCATTCACCCACCTATAATGACTTCTACAACATGACTTACGAAGCTAAAATCGGTGGCTCAGGAAGCAAAAGTAGACGACAATTTCGCACCTTTACTCCCCGCCCGGTAGGTTCACCCGCCCCCCCCAACACCCCTGCGATATGGGACAATTTTGCGATTTTTGGCACTGTTTTTGCTCGCTTTTTTTCTTCAAATCCTAGCATAGTTTATTTCTTGTGCTTTTTTCCGTATTTTGCTTGTTTAGCTAACATTTTCTATATAATATTTGACCACTACTAACATTTATTATTATCTATGTATATTTTTCTTGAGCGTATTATATATTTGGCGTATTTGAAGAGTAAATCGCTTTTCTGTTCTGTTAATTTTTTCAGCACCAACCAGGGGGCTTGTCCCGATGGGTCAAATCAGAGGGGGGGGGGTTATCCGGGCATCTCAAATCTGGGGGTTGGGGCTTGTCCACCCCCATCTGTGGTTTGGACCAATTAACCCTGTAGCCGACTTATTTTAACTCGCTCAGTCCGCTTAACCCGATTTGCCATTCTGTAACCTGGGGCTAAAATAGATCTAGTCCTACTTTTATCCGATAACATTCCTAAACTGCACACTACTTTGCAGCAAACTTAGCACCTAGTCACGACACAAATACAATAGCATACTAAAAATAGGCAGCTTATGGCGTACTTCGTACTTAGATTATTTCTAGCTCGACTGCAGGCCCTACTAGCCAACCTACATGCAAATGAAGGCTCTGAGTTCAATTTTCACAGCAAAAAACAAAAAAAACGGCAAAATCAAGTGATTCACAGCAACAAATTCAGCAAAACAAACACGAAAGTCCAGAAAAACAATTTATTTAATCAACCAACAATGAAAGGCAAAAATAGCAAGTAATAATAATTCGCGAACTCAGAAACAGAATGTACTATATACATATGTACGCAATGTTTAAGTTTTAAAAGCGGACCGCGCCCCGATTTGCTACTGAACGCAGATTTCCGTAAACTTTAGATGGAGGGCTTCCTGAAACAAATAAAATTTGTTAGTAGTTATCACAACAGATTGAGCTGGTTGATTAAAATGCGAAAGGTGTGTTTGTACAAAAGCAAACAAGACAACGTAATCAAAGACTTACAAATAATATAACTACCTGTTTAGACCCAAAGTTGAAGTAGTCTCTGCAAAATTTCAGGACAAAATAAAGCCGAACCGAAACAAACCACTGACCTAAGATAAGACTGCAAATGGCATTTCTGGCAATGGCCACATTATGATACGAACCAAGGATGTGAATTTTGCTGAAAATAAAAATAAATCTTAAATTGACGAACGTAGTATGCCGTAGTCAAATAAGCCAACGCCAAAATCAAAACGACCCGACTAGAGTCTGACCAAAAAAAGCTGCATCATCATGACATAAAAAGAAACATCGCGTTTTTCTTTCAGCCATGAAAAGAACCAATGGCAGGCATCAAGAATACAGCGAATAGCCACAAAAATAACGCCACCTGTTTTGTCTCAAGGTACAGCAATTTCTGGTCAGACTTTAGCTATATATAATTATGGCAACGGCCAGTGCTAATCTGCATAGTTTCAAACTTTCAATACATGATAGTTTAACAGTAGACTGCAGCAAAGCAATAAGAGCTGGTCACCATAAGCCTGTAAGTCTGTGCCTTACTGCTAAACTTTAGTTACATTAATTTAGCACAGTCACAGCTCCACTTTTTAACTAAAGTTTCAAACATTAAATATGTGGTACATCCGCCAGATGTGCCCACTAGAGTTCGCAATTGGGTCGGGTCGGGTCGGGTTGGGCCTGTACGGGTCGGGTCGGGTTGAGATTTTCCGACCCGCGGGTTAAGCGGGTCAGTTCGGGTCAAAAATCTTGGGTGAAAATCCTAAATTTTTACGTTGAATTTTGCCGGTTTGACCCTTTTGTCAGGCTAATGGACTCGTGGTAGAATGACTACTGGACTGATGATTCACGGACCGTATCACCTACGTATCACAAAAAACTAATAACAAAAACTTAACAAGAAAATTTTGTGTTTAAGAGTTTTTATAGCAGCTTAACGAGAAATTGGGTTGGTTCGGGTCGGGTCGGGTCGGGTTGGAATCTATCTCGGGTCGGGTCGGGTCGGGTCGTAAAACTTCGACCCGTTGCGAACTCTAGTGCCCACTATATAAAATATGTCAGATTTTTAGATATCAGTTATTATGATAAAAGGCAGCCTAGTAGTATGGTGCGCATAATATTATACAGCTTCGCTCTTATGCAAATTCAAAATCATCTTGTCTAGTAGCAACATTATTTTGGGCCTAGACGCTAGCTGCCCAAGATATTAACCAAATAAGCCAAATATAGCTTGCATATCTACACAAAAAATGCTATAATCCAGTCTCCGGGTCAAAAGTCCAAAATATTCAACACCAAAATAGTCACCTGTCTGCCAGCACGATTCTAGTTTTGGTGATATTTTCGATGGCGAATTTGGTTCGACCATCCTTGCCCGCCAATCGGCCAATTGCTCGCGACAGATGATCACCTTTCAGCGGTTTGACTAAATAAAAAAAGTTCATTATGAAATTAAAGTCAAACTTTTTGCGACTAAGCTGAACCAAGAGTCGACTATAGTATTTAAGTAACTCAGTCAGATATTACAAAGGAGGAACTAAGAACTACAAAGTTTTAAAAGAACTCACCAATTTGTAGTCTGATTTAAACTGGTTGACAACTTTAATATTTCATTTGGCAATTCAGGTGTTTAAGTAGGTAGTGTCACGAAAGCAGTCGATTTTGCGCGACTGTAAAACTTTTTCAGTGAATGATAAAACATTGTTCTTTATACATTCTGAAAAAATGTGTCAAAGCAAATATTTTCGCCAAGTTTTAGCAAAATTGATGCAGCATCCAGTTAGCAGTGAAGTCGCAAAGTCGGAAAAATGACGTTTTGAAAACCTATTCACATTCGATAATTTCGTCACAATTATGAACTTTTCTGTTTAGATTCTTTACACAGACTAAAAGCACATATGCTCTAGTTTGTGCACACAAAATTTAGTGCAAATTGCTTGAGTGGTTGCGGAGTAATACCTGTTTGAACCATGGTTTTTTTTGCGTCCCACAGTGCGTCCAGACGCAATGACATTCAGCTGGACGCAAATTTTTTTAGCGAGATGCAAACTGGACGCAATGATTTTTCGCAAATCTGACTAAAAGATCCCCAAATATAAAGGCCATGAACAGGTGCTGGTGCCTGAATTGTAAAAAAATTTCTGAAACGTCTCCAACCGACCAAAATTGCCCTAAAAACCTAAAAATTTCTAAATATTTCTTCTGGGAGCTGCCGTCCTGAGGCCCCTACAACTTTGTAGCTTAGTGGCAATCGCTTTTGTGCTTCATAAAAGCATAAAATATACATGTGTATATGGGTGCATTGGGCACTAAGCTCAGTATATACACTCTTTAGTGTATCGTTTCTAGCAAAGTCGTACTCAGGGGTTGTCAACGGAGAGAACTCCCCACCTGAAATTTTGCCATTAATTTTTTAAACAAGAGTCCCACCTTTGGTTTTTATTGCCTGGACAAAAAGAATTTCGTACACGCCCTGGGTTTTTTTCGATGGCAAATTTTCGCAAGTTTGCGAAAAGCTTAAAATTTTGTAGCAAAATCAAATTTTTTTCGTAGACTTACTTATCTTACTTAATGCAGTAGACTTTACATTTAAATGTTAATAAAACATTATTCCGCCTATACATGATTAAGACTAGCGCATTTTTTACCCTTTTTGGCCAAAAAGCAACGATTGTGACATTTATATATTTAAATTTATGGTGCCGTCCTGAGAGTTTTGTGTAATTTTTCACAATTTTCACAATCGATGCTCAGGCGTAAAGAAATTTCAGAAGACCCGGCCTATGACGAAGTCCAGTTTACCATATTCGGCCTACAAATTGAAAAAATCTCAAATTCTGTTTCTGGGGACTGCCGTCCCTAGAGCCCTGCAAATTTGTGGCTTAATCATCTTGTGTTTGAAATTCAAATTCAAGTGTTAAAATTGCCAAAATGTGTATTTTAATCCAATACAAAAAATAGAAAAGTCATTCCTCGAACTTTTTCTCTGGATACGCCGGTTTTTTTGCGACAAACAGTGCGAAACGCCGCACTTTTTTTCTGAAATTTAGCATTTTTTTGGTCTTGTGCGTCTCGTGACGCACTTTTTTTCGGCTGAAGCTGAAAAAAGTATTACCTGATTTGGTTCAAAAAGTGACGAAAATAGCATTTTCTTCTCTAAATTATTGAAAAAATTTCCAAAACTGCGTCGAAACTATCAAATATGTAAAATTTTCCTGGTCTCTAACGATTCAAGCTTGAGCTACAGCTACAATTGGTTCGATAACAGTTTAAAACCCATATATTACGATTAGTTATGATTACATAGTGTTATGACTTTCGTCGCAACACTAGCATCTAAATTTAAAAGTTAAACTCGGCTTTCGTACACTCTTGTTTGGTTTTAATGGCCCCACCGGAAAAATTTCCGATACGTCTCCAATTGACTAAATTCTGCGTAAAAATTATAAAAGTCGCCGAATTTCGTCCTGGGGGCACCTGCCCCCAGACCTCTACAACTTAGCGACTTGGTAATCTGGCATTTGGAATGCAATTTCAAGTTGTCAAATTTCTAAAACGTGCATTTTACACGTCATTCCAAAAATTCTAGAAAGAATTCTAGTTTTAAAATTTTTTGTGGCTACGCTACTGCTTCTGTTATTGGCGAATGGCGAGGGTCGGTCACCGAGAATGTCAATAACGTGAATAACGTATTGAATATACCAATAAAAAGCACGGTCCCACCTGGACGCACTGTCATTTTGTGGGACGCAATTTTTTTGAACGGGACGCAAAATGGACGCAGTCTCGGATTTGAAAAAAAAACCCTGGTTGGTAGATATTGGTAGTCTAGTGTCTGGCAGTATTTATTTGACACCATATACCATTTTACTAGTTTGCCAGTGAACGTACAATTTCAAAACAAAAAGCTCTCTTTCTGCAACTTATGAGCAAAACTGCTTTGGCGGCACTACCACAAATTAGTTTTGTAATATTTTTGTACTATTTTCTAATTTTCCACAAAAATTAAGTAACGGAACAACTTGTACACTAATTATGTATTAATATATTGTTTTTTTAATAATGAAATTTCTTTAATAATGAAATTTCATGTCACAAGTTCAAAAAACTTACCGTCACCAATCTCAAAAGTCTCTACGAACAAATCATCCAGTCTTATAAGAGCCAGAGCATCCTAAAATTAGACAAATATCACTATAACTGAACATAACGCTAAAGATAATATATATAGTGATGCGGGGAAAAAACCCTACGCGTTTTGCGGGGAAAAAAACCTAGTGCTTCCTGGCCGAACCTTTAGACATAGGCCCTTTTTGAGGGTTATGTGTGTGAACAGCTCTTCCGAAAATGACTTACCACACCAATTTTTGTGCAGTCCTGAGACCTGTAGCATTTTTTATGAAATATCAAAATTGTGACAAAGTCTTGCACATTTTGACTTGTCATAATTTTTTACAAAAACACGTTTGGCCAACGCCGTTTGCATTTTTCAACAGAGTTACCTTTCCTCTATACCTCTAAAGCTCAAAAACAGTGAAAAACGTTGTGGTTGACCTGTGACTGTTCAAAGTTTGTGCGGGAAAAACCCTATTGCGGGGAAAAAACCTATTTTGTTTTGCGACAATTTTTTTGCTAAACTCACCCATTGTTGCTACAACAGTTGATTCATCTGGACTAACAACATGCGTAGACTTCATTGAAACCGGTTATTCGGCCGGCCGCAAAACGTCGTTTTTGTCGTTTTGGCCAATACCCCGACACCCCTTACGAAACCTGTTTTGGTGATGTTTCACCAAAATTTGGCATTTTTTGGAATATTTATGCTTTAGCTGCTGCGTACCACTTAAATCCAAGAATGGTAGATGCGGGCGGTGTTTGTCCACCGTTTCTAACGTAAAAAGCGCAAAAATCAATTTTTGAATTATGCTTTCAAATACTGAAAAAATGCATATTTGGCCAGAAGTCAATTCTGCCAAAAACGGTCTATTTTTGAAGAATTATTGTGAGTCACACGGGTGTCGGAAAAACGGTTTTTTAGTCCATACTGCAGCGTAAGAGTTGTAGAACACGATGAAATTGAGTTTATACTCACTGCTAATAGAACAACCGAAAAAAGGGATAGGGTTTTTTCCCGGAGGTTTCGAAGCTTATTACTCAGAAAGGTGAGTAGTTAGAATCCATTTTATTAGTGCAACAGTTAGGCGAAAGATGGCCGTTATATCAGCCGCAAGCATTAATGGATCCGACTTCTGAGGAGCACAGGACGCCCGAAAAGTTGAAAATAGGGTTTTTTCCCGGCATCACTATAAGTATTAAATCATACTAGTACTTTATATTATATATCTAATAAACAACGTGATGAGTATTGAGTATACAAATATATATCTTGCTTGTATTATACTAGAGATTCAAAAAAAAACTAACGAAAAAATGAAGCAAGCAAGAAAAAAGACTACATATATATTAATAAAATGCAAACGTCAGATTAATATTGAAAAAATTAACAAAGAGGCAATTCTAAACAACAAGTCAACTAACAATGGACTGCACCACATCTGAATGGTTGGTTTGGACTTGGATTCTTGAGGAATAAGTGCTTAATTTTTAGGCTGAGCCCTGAGCCAGAACCCTTAATTTTAGTCACCCACCTCCATTTTCACCCCAATTTAACACCATTAATTGATATATACTTTGGTTCAGATGGCAGAGTCCAATTCAGAGGGTCAAAATTATGAGTCAAATACGAATATTTAGAATAATTCTCATTAAGTTGTCCAGATGATCTTACGTTTAGCTTAAATTCAAATTTTAATCTACTATTTATTTTTATATATGACTCTTACATCCACATCAAAGCCCAGTACAAATGCTTTCACAAAATCAGCAGCTTTCTGCAAGGCGTTGGCATTTTCGGTCGTTTTGCTTGGCTAAAAACAGAAAACAATAACCGGCACATTCAAATCTTCCGACACGATTAATAGATTATATAATGCGTCAAACAGTTTCAGTAATGCTGTGATTTACAACGAACTGCAATAATCTGACTTCTCATAAAGTTTTGTATAAGTTTTGATGGTCATGTAATTTTGTATTGTAAAACAAAGCGTTTAAGGGACATGCAGACGCCAGGGGTAAGCCTGGTTTAAATGACGAAATAAACAAACCACGAATCACATACATAGATAACATAAAAGAATATATACCCTGAATAAACCTATGACCTTAGAATTACCAATACACAGGCATATATACATTGTTTTGCTTTTTGCTCATTTCTAAAGCATTTTATATCGAGCTGTGACTAATTTTAAGTTTTCTGGCACCTTTTTTCAGTACCATAGAGGGGGGCTTGTCCGGTTTGTCAGATCTGAGGAGGGACTTGTGTCCAGGTAGTTCAAATCTGGAGGGGCCTTATATATCCGTGTATATACATATAAGCTAACATAGCTTCCTTCAGCCGGCCAAATTATTACGAAAACCCACAGCCTCATATTGGTTACACAAACTGTTGAGATTTTTAGGACTAAACGGACATACGGTTGTGCGTGTGAATCGAGCTATGTCGCCACAGAGGGAATACGCTAACCCTAATTTCCACCCGCCTCGCTTTGATGTTAAATCTGATTTGAAGCTGCAAATGTTGCACGATCGGCACAAATATTTTCATCCAATTGTTCTTCAGTGGAGTCAAACGATGAGACGGCACCGGAATATGCCTGATATCTACCTAAAACAATTATTTAATATAAAATAAATAATTGAACATTTTTTATTAGTATGTGTATAACCAAGAATATATACTTAGAAAATATTGGATGTGTACTTAATAATCGGTGGGCTCTATATACACAATCGATTTAGCTTTTAAACCGATTTAGCTCAGGAGGCCTATATACATTTGTGAAATCGATTGAAGTGCGCTGCAGTGCTGCACCAATAAAAAATTAGTGCATTGGCTGGCGCTTATATACAATTTCACTGACAACCGCAGTTTAACTGCTATTAAACTGGAATTTGAGTTAATTTAACAAAATCGATTCAAATGGAGTTCAGCTTCAGCTCAAATTTAAGTTAATTCGGTGTGTTGCGGTCCTAAACAATTAACGCCGACACGCCGTCAATATGCAAGCATACCAAGCCATACTAAAAATTAAGTCACTTACATCAAATTTGGATTTCTTTTTCGACGGAGCAGCTGTTGGCTGAATTTCCTCAATATCCATCGACGAATGAGCATTGGCGGACTTCGTGTGCTTTCTCTTTCGCTGCACCAGCTTCATGTCTGTTTCTGAACTCGCCATGACGAGACGAATAATATTGAAACCACCTCTGCAAAAGTGCAAACCCAGCACGTTGAATACCAAACGTGAAGAACTAAAAAGCAAAAAAAAACAGAAAGCCTGTAGGATAGGTCACACACTCACACTGAATCTGGGAGAATTATTAAGAGCTGCCACGAGCTTCTTACCCACTCTTTCAATAGCAACCTAAAACTCCCCATCGTCAACTAAGCCGTTCGCTTCAAAAATAGATTGTCTTAGTTAAAATAAAGATCACACATGGGCAGTGCCTACACTGAGCCTACACCGGTGTAGGCACCAACCTCGCAACCTCGCACGAGCTGGCAGACCAACCTCGCAGCAGTCGCCCGGCGGTCAAGTTTGCAAACGTCTTAGTGAAGCCGAGCAATGATTATGTAAACTATAGCAGGCATTTTCATATTTCGTCATGTAGCTCATGGACTATATATACGTTTTCACGGGAAACCAAAAAAATCTGTCGTAGGCCTAACCTTGTTCTAAATGCTGGGACCGGTTTCATTTCGCTATCTCTTACCATTTTTTGGCGGGAAGCCAAAAACTGGCCGGGGAAAAAACCCCATTTGGGGGAAAAAACCCATGTGGGGGAAAAAACCCACCCCATAACATCACATAAGTGTGTTACCGGTAGTTTTTCAACGCCATGGCACGTATTAGGAGTAGTGGAGGCCCCTGATGCCAAAACTATACGCAGATTTGCTATGGGGCGTCAGGTAGACAAGTTTGAAAACTCCCCTGCGCAGCCCATTATAAAATTTTGAATTTTCAAATTTGAAAACAAAACACCTTAATTTCGCCTGAAAAAGTTGAAAACAACTAAAAAGTTGCTATTACGCTTCAAATACATGCAAAGTCTGCACTTTATGGCTACTTTTTACGCCATCGACCCTCCATGGAGGGTACCGTAAGTAGCTGTGACTGGTCGTGACGGCCATATTTTAATTTTATTCGGTTATTTGGTGTTTAAACAAGAGAAATTAACAGGTTATAATTAAAAACATACAAAAAACTGGCAATAGTAACAGATAATACTACTTTCCGCTCCAAAGGGACCTCAAAATGACAAAGTCCGACTATTAGGCCCGTATTCCAGAATTCTATCAAGAAAGTGTCAGTATGCGCATTTGTTTTAACAATAAACGTCTAGTGAATAAACGAGTAGCTACTAGGTTTTTCGACATCACCAGACCATTTTCAAAAAGTGGGTTTTTTCCCCCACATGGGTTTTTTTACCCCTTCTAATTTCGGTCATGCCCCCCCTCGTACGAAAGAAGGAGGGACCTGCTACTGCGGTCATGAATAGAGGAAGGGTAGTCCTCTGTAAAAGTGTTTTTACATTGGAGCTCGCATCTCTTAATGCTGAGAATTAAGACTCCAAAGTTCACCTCCCTTGCAGCCATGTCTGGTTAAAAATTGGGGGTCAAAATTTTTGACTCGTAAAAAGTACCAACGAGACCCCGTTTGGGTACCGCTTATATACGTTTACCTACAGGGACTGTACTATACGCTGGCAAATTTTTAGACCTGTACCACATACCCAAGTTCCGGAACCGGGGTGGGTTTTTTTCCCCCAAAAAATGGGGTGGGTTTTCCCCCGCCTGCTATACTTTGAAAATTCGCTAAAAAGTCGCTTGCAAGGTTGTCGTAGTCGGACAACGTCGCTACATATTTATCAACGTCGCAACATGATTTTTTGTCTGCGCGGCTGTCGTAAGACAACCTCGCAACATGTCTGCGAGGTGGCCATAAGACGACGTCGCAACATGTCTGCAAGGTTGCTATAAGACAACGTCGCAACCTGTCTGTGAGGTTGCTACAAGACAACGTCGCAACGTGTTGTCTGCGAAGTTGCCATAAGACAACGTCGCTACATGTGTGCGAGGCTGCTAAAAGACAATCTCGCAACATTTTGTCTGCGAGGTTGCCATAAGACGACGTCGCAGCATGTCTGCAACGTTGTGATAAGACAACGTCGCTACATGTCTGCGAGGCTGCTAAAAGACTACCTCGCAGTCGCAACGTGTTGTCTACGAAGTTGCCATAAGACAACGTCGCAACATGTCTGCGACTCTGCGAGGTTGCTACAAGCTCTTTTCCTACTTTCTAAAAGTTCTTATGTGTATGTACATATATACATACTACATTCCGTCCTCAGCCCCCCCCCCCCCGAAATTTCTTCCGACTGAAATTTTACACAAGGGTCCCCCTTTGGTTTTCATGGCTCCGCCGAAAAAATTTTCTTTACGTCTCCAATGGACAAAATGCATCCTAAAATCAAAAATTTCTCTGATTTTTTTTCTGGGGGCCGCCACCCCCCAACCGTTGCTACTCTGTGTATAGTGTCTTTTGCTTTTATCTTACATGAAAGTACATGTATCTAAGTATGAGATCTAATTTTTTTTGCCTCATCGACTAATTGCTATCAGAAAAATGATAACGTTTATATACATTTACATGGGTATGGTATCATTTTGTCTGACTGTGGGTCGCAGGCAACCTCGCAAAGGTCGGAGCTGGTGTAGGCTAGAATCTGAAAGTCTGCCCATGTATGATAAAGATGTAGAGTGGAATAATAATTATATTTTATATTTTTTTGGGAACTAACGCAATATTTTCTGCATAAGACAGAAATATAGTGCGTGTAAATACAAACGCAAATTTTCGGCTTGTGATTTTAAAAAATTGGCTCAACGTCAACAAAAAAAGTTAAAATTTTTGGGACATAAATGCCCCTCGTCGTCTTCGAGCAGTCGCAAAATTTGATTTTGAGCAAATCGATATAGTCAGAGGGGGTAAAAAAATACGATCGGAAACATGTGGTAAAAAAATACACCCCCTCCAAGAAAAACCCCAACAGGTTTTTCCTGTTGAATACATACAAAGGAAGCACTACTACTGCTACATTACGTAAACATATGACCTAGAAATAATCTGTGTTTAGCTTACAATATGAAGCTGACAAATACATGCACCCAAAACATGGCTCATTTTACAAGGGTCAACAAAATTTTGACAAGCTTCTCTTGTCCCAGAGTCTAGTTGTTTTCCAGCACCAACTGCGCATATGGCAAGCTACCCTTCTTTAAAACTGTGAATGGTTCTTCTCTATTGGTACTGGTTGGCGCGTACGGAAGCCATATTATGTTTACCCTCCATTTTTGGTCAATTTGTGGGGAAAAAATACAGGTTCTTTTTGCTTTTATGTCGTGTTTTCAAACCAAAACAACTTCCTTTGCGGAAGAAAGTAAGCACAGGAATTAGTAAGGTTGTCAAAATAGGCCGAAAAAATTTCAGCCGTCAGGTTCGCCCTCGCAGTGCTGATGTTGTTGCAAAACCGACGAGTTTGCTCTGTTTTTCAGCGAGAGAGAAAGCTGCGGGTCCAATCTGGGCCAATGATTACGTCACTGCCTTTGCGACCCAGATACTCAATCGCCAGATTCAGAAGATCTTCGGTTGATAGAGGGAACCCCCAGTCCCCGCAGATTTGGCAGAATTCCACAAGTAGACGTTCCTCATCTTCCGTGAATGATGTCGGACATCTAGGCTTGACCTAGAACACAAAATACATACATAAGGTAGTGTGATAGTGTGATCATAAAGTGTGAATTTATATTATGTACACTGGCGGTCCCAGACTTCGATTTCGGGGGGGGCGGAGGTCTGAAGAAATTTTTTGACTTTTTATATTAGCGTTTTTCAGCTTTACGCTAATTTGTTATAACCGCAGCCATATCAAGGGCAATGAATTGAGTCTGTTTGTTGTAAAAAACAGTGGTGTACCCACAAAAAATAGAGAATTTTTCAATTTTTAAGCCGAATTTGGTCAACTGGAGACGTATCAGAAATTTTTTCCGACAGGAAAATAAAACACATGATGGGAACGTCACATCAGACAGTGTTTTACACAACTAAATGTAGCATAATATACTCGTGTAGACATGCAAATGCAGCACAATGTACTCACTACTCATGTATACATGTATAGGCTTTGATGAAAGATAATAAGAAGGAACAGTACGCCACAGAGCTGCAGGGGTCTGGGGGCGGCAGCCCCCAGAAAAAAAATGGGGGAACTTTTTGATTTTTAGGCCAAATTTGGTCAATTGGGGACGCATCAGAAAAATTTTCCGACCGGACCATAAAAACCGAAGGGGGACCCTTGTGTAAAATTTCAGTCGGGAAAAATTTCGGGGGGGGGGGGGGGGGGGGGCCGCCCCCTCCCGCCCCCCCCCCCCCCTGGGACCGCCCCTGATTATGTACTACATTTACAAATACACACATGCAATCGTGTATATTATATACATGTGTAAGTACAGTATGGTAGGCTTTGCTATAACACAACTGTTCCACCTTGTGTATGTCACGGTATTTCCGGAAAAACCTGGAAATTTTCCGGAAAAAACACGGAAATTAACCGGAATAAAACCCCGAAATTTTTCGGAAAAACCCCGGAAATTTTCCGGGAAAAACCCGGAAATTATCCGGAGAAAACCCGGTAATTATCCGGAAAAAACCCGAAAATTTTCCGGAAAAAACCCAGAAATTTTCTGGAAAATACCCGGAAATTTTCCGGAAAAATTAATTTCCGGATTTTCTCGGTTATTTGGAAAAAACCCGGAAATTTTCCAGAAAAAACCGGAAATTTTTTAATTTCCGGGAAATTTCCGGAAAAAGTTTTCCTGTGCCCCCCTGGCTACGCCACTGCGCTCGATCACGTCAAGGCCAGCAAAATGATTTTTTGTAATAGAACCCCTATCCACAAATTTGGATTTTCTGAGATATGACCCCTTGAAAATAGCATTTTAGTGTTTTCGAAAGTGACCGTAGGCCAAAGTTCTTGTTTTGTTTTGTGCCATCTTTGTTTTTGGATAGTTTTGAGTGCGTTATGATGTTTTAAGGCATCGTCTAGGCTTAGCTGGCAGGATTCTCTAGGCTAAGCTGGCAGGATTTTTCCTGAAAATGTCGATTTCTTGGTTCATAAGCATGAGCCTAAGCCTGAACCTAAGCCTAAACCTGATACTAAGCCTAAGCCCCATACTAAGCCTAAGCCCTACGCCTAGCCCAAGCCTAAATTGAGGCCAAGTTAAAATTACGTAGAAATTGGACAATTCTGGTGAATTTGGCCAATTTTTCGGAAGAAACGGGGTCTAAGTGCCTTTATTTTGATCCTAAAAAATTGTAAACATTATTCCGACTCTATTTAAACACGTTTAGGACGGAAAAAACTCTTGTTTCTGAAAAAAATTACAAAAACGTCTCTCAGTGAAGGTTAAAATTTCGGGGGGTCGTATCTCAGAAAATTCAAAAAATGAAATAGGGGTTCTTGAAGCAAAAATGCTTCCCCCGAGGTGCTCTACTCAAGAAAATAGGTCCAGTGGCGTATTTAGGGGGGGGGGCTGGGTGGGCTGCAGGCCCCCCCCCCCCCCTTCGCGGTTTGAGCCCCCCCCCCCCCTAGAGGGTCGCAGACTCGCAGCCCCCCCCCTTTCCGAAAATTCAAAAGCTGACAAAAGTTTTCTGATACCTGCACAATTGACAAATTCTACAAAAAAATATCTAAATTTTTTCCGTTCTGTTGATGTTTTTTCGGCTTAGATACCTTTTTTCTTTGTGCATGCCTATATATATGCCAGGTCTATTATCATATTCTGTGTTAATTGATTGATGTCTCACATGTTTGTATAGTCAGATAGGATAAAAAATACAAAATTAAAAACAAAGTACAATATTTTTTGCATTCAGCATATATATATATATATATACATGTTTATATATATTTTTTTGCATACATGATATTTTTTTGCTATTTTTTCACTTTTTGTTAATTTTAATTTTTGAAGCATATTACACCAATCTGCAGTGGCTACAAAAAATTTCGGGGGGGAATGACTTCTTTTTTTAAAGCGTGTTAAAAATGCATTTAATTGCTATTTTAACGCTAAAAACGACACATATTAGCAATTTTCGGCCAATTTATAGTTTCTGTATAATAAAATTCGCCATAGTCGACCATTTGGAACTTTGAATGGTGATCTGCTAACGGCACGTGTATTCGCGTCTCGTGTGTCATTTTGCAGCCCTAAAATTGCAACACAGATCAGAAACGGTCGTTTTTGACGACGGATCAGAACAAGCCACCTGGCAAAACAATATTGCAACGATACATAAATCATCGCAAAACCCCAATTTTTGAACGCAGCCATAAAATAGCCTACGCTGGCCCATAACACAAAAATATCGATTCCAACTCTTATGTACGCAGCTATACACAAAGGGCTTTTCTTCCCGCCAAATGGAAATATTTCCCGTTCGACTATAACGTTTATATATACGAGGTCATAGGCCATTGGCCCTATTTTTTTGATCCATGGGCTTAAATATTAATGTTTAATATTTTTTAAATATTTTTGTTTATTTCATGTAAAAAGTGCAGTTGTCAATGCCGACGGTTAAAAACTCGAAAAGCTCTAACTTCTGGGGGCTGCCGCCCCCCGTGCAACTGAGGCGGGGGGGGGGGAAATTCAAACTGATATTTTTTCACCGTGAAAACACGTTTTTATAGGTTTTCGCATGCGCTGAGTTCATTTTTAGGGTTAAATGCAGTTGGGGGGGGGGGAAATAGTGGACCTATTTTTTTGAGTAGAGCACCTTGGGGGAAGCATTTTTGCTTCAAGAACCCCTGTTTCATTTTTTGGATTTTCTGAGATACGACCCCCCGAAATCTGAACCCTCAGTGAGGGACGTTTTCGCAACTTTTTTTCAAAGCTCTTGTTTTTTCCGTTCTAATCGTGTCGAAATGGTGTCAGATTATTGTTTACAATTTTTTAGAATCAAAACAAAGGCTGACAGGGTTCCTGCCGAAAAATTGGCCAAATTCGCCAGAAACGTCCAATTTTTGACCAAATTAATTCAAACGTGGCCTTAATTTAGGCTTGGGCTTAGGCTTAGGCTTAGGGCTTAGGCTTAGTATGGGGCTTAGGCTTAGGATCAGGCTTAGGCTTAGGCTTAGGTCCAGGCTTAGGCTCAGGCTTAGGCAAAAAAAAAATCGAAATTTTCAGAAAAAATCTTGCCAGCTTAGCCTAGAGAATCCTGCCAACTAAGCCTAGACGATGCCTTAAAACATCATAACGCACTCAAAACTGTCCAAAAACAAAGATAATAGCCAATTTTGGCTTCGAACTTTGGCCTACTTTCACTTCCAAAAACACTGAAAATGCAATTTTCAAGGGGTCATAGCTCAGAAAATCCAAAATTGTGGATAGGGGTTCTATTACAAAAAATGCTTCCCTCAAGGTGCTCTACTCAAAAAAATAGGTCCACTATTTTCCTCCCCCCAACTGCACTTGATCCCATTTTTAGCACTTTCCAAGCGAAAAAACGTTGATTTATATATACCTTTTCCAAAAAATTCAATTTTTGTCTAAAATCATCGGTTTTCGACACACTGGGGCTAATCATCAAAAATTACGAACAATACAGTCGTAATATCAGCCTGAAGTTTGAGCGTCATAAAGTAACACATAATAATATACTTAATACAGCTTTGTTTGCAACATATTTAGCTAATTTATGCTAAAAATCTTAATTTTGCCAACTAAAAAAAGAGGATCAAGTGCAAGTGGGGGGGGGGAATAGTGGACCTATTTTTTAGAGTAGAGCACCTTGAGGGAAGCATTTTTGTAATAGAACCCCTATCCACAAATTTGAATTTTCTGAGCTATGACCCCTTGAGAATTACATTTTCAGTGTTTTTGGACGTGAACGTAGGCCAAAGTTCGAAGCCAAAATTGGCTATAATCTTTGTTTTTGGATAGTTTTGAGTGCGTTATTGTGTTTTAAGGCATCGTCTAGGCTTAGTCGGCAGGATTCTCTAGGCTAAGCAGGCAGGATTTTTTCTGAAAATTTCGATTTTTTATTGCCTAAGCCTGAACCTAAGCCTAAGCCTGAACCTAAGCCTAAGCCTAAGCCTGATACTAAGCCTAAGCCTAAGCCCCATACTAAGCCTAAGCCCTAAGCCCAAGCCTAGATTAAGGCCAAGTTTGAATTTGGTCAAAAATTGGACGTTTCTGGCGAATTCGGCCCATTTTTCGGCTGGAACCCGGTCAAAGAGCCTTTGTTTTGATTCTAAAAAATTGTAAACAATAATCTGACACCATTTAGACAGATTAGAACGCAAAAATCAAGGGCTTCGGAAAAAAATTGTAAAACGTCCCTCACTGAGGGTCATATCTCAGAAAATTCAAAAAATGAAATCGGGGTTCTATTACGAAAAATGCTTCCCCCAAGGTGCTCTACTAAAAAAAATAGGTCCACTATTCCCCCCCCCCCCCAACTGCATTTAACCCAAAAAAAAGAGGCGAAATATCCATAGCTAAATTGAGCTTACCACAGGAAGAATGTGTTTGAATGTATTTAACATGTTTTTTGCACTTTCGATTAACATGCTTTTAACATGTTTTTAACATATTTTAACATGTTATTAGCATCGTTTTAACATTTTTTAACATGTTTTCAGAATAGTGTTAAAAACATGTTAAAAAATTTTAACATCAATTTAAGGTGGTAGTGTCGCCAAAGCAGTTTTGCTCATAGGCTGCAAAATGATAACTTTTTGATTTGAAATTGTACGTTCACTGAGAAACTACTGAATTGCCATATGGTGTCAAATAAGCACTGCCAGACACCAGACTACCAATATCTACCAATATTTTTAACCAATTACCATTTTTCAGCCAGACATCACACAATAGAGACATAAAAGTTTCACTAAACCCATTTAAGGGGGTAATTGCGTTTTTAGGTGTTTTTTTGCAGAGCCATAGCTCAGCGTTTACAAATTCAAATCACAAGCGGTCTTTTGCATTAGGTAGAACAATATCTTTCCTAAATGTATGCTATGCATTGAAATTTAACCTGTGATTTTGTTTCCAGTATAAGCGACTAAAGAAAGGTCCTTTCCAAAATATTACAATTTTTTACAAAAAGTTTGCGCCACAGCTCTGAATCATACGATTACCGGTTGGGGCTGAAAGTTGGTAAGGTTTTTGACATGTTTAAAATCCCCAGGCGTGTCCCCCACTTTTTTAATAACTAGTCAATTTACTGAGAAAATAGCTGAAAAGCAAACGCACCGAAAATTTAAGATATTTTCTTGTAATTAAAACCCTCTAAAAACGTCCACAGTTGAAATTTCGAAAAAGTGAGAGACATGCCTGGGGATTTTGACCATTACAGTAGTGTCCCAAAAATTCATGCTCAGGCGTCACTTATAACTTGAGTACTGGTGGCGCAAAGTTTACATAGAAATCACAAAAAACCTCGAAAACGCAACTACCACCTTAAGGGGGCGCTCCGGGAATCAAGGATTTGGGCCGTATTTTCTAAAAACAGCCAAAATGACCTATCATTCTTGAAGAAAAGTTGCCCAAAATACTATTTCTGATGTTTTGACATGCATATCTCCACAGCAAAAAATTTGGAAAAAATTGGACAAATTACTGATTTTATTCGACTTTTACACAAATTCGGCAAGTAAGCCAGTGCATCAACGCTTTTTGAGGTTTTTCAAACAGACGATACGTAGATTTTATTAGTCGTAATGAAAAATTAAAACAATTTTATTGAGTTCTGTGTAAAAAAATCGCACAAGAAACCATTTTCAGAAGCAGCAGACTCAAATATAGGCTATGTGAATACAAAACCAATTTTTCGGCATTCGATTATAAAATGCTGGTAAGATATTTTTCTACAAAATTTTGCACAATTATAGCCTTAGGCTCTGCGCAGTTGAACAATTTTTTAGTTTTTTAAAATAAAGCTTAGAATTTTTTTTATATGAATTTTCTTGCTCAGAGTTCGACTTCGAAAACACATAATGACATTTTTTATCCAAAACTGACATAAATGTTAAAAACCAAAATAATGTTCAACTAGAGAAGCACATAAGCTACATTTTGGTATATAAAGTGTAACTATACGCAAAGTATAAGCAGAGTTATTGTTTGCCGAAAATTTACTCATGTTTGGTGCTCTAGGAGTCACGTGACATGATCACGTGATTTGAAATTTTGCCTCCAGTGTTCTTTTGTGCCATAGTACATATATGTATAGTAAAGTTCGACACTCGCCAATTTTTTTGCCAATTTTCGATGTAACCCCCGATTCCCGGAGCGCCCCCTTAAGGGGGTAGTGTCGCGAAAGCAGTTTTGCTCATAGGTTGCAAAAAGAGATCTTTTTGCTTTGAACTTGTACGTTCACTGAGAAACTAGTCCAATGCTATACTGTGTTAAATAAGTACTGCCAGACAGTAGACTACCAATATCTACCAATATCTTAAACAAATCACCGATTGTAAGCCAGACATCACACAATAAGGACATGAAAATTCAAAAAATTCAGCCAGATATCAGATTGGCCAGCTTGTGAAGCACACAGAACGTGTCGACGCACGGTTTTTTGCCACAAATACGAAAAAAGAAAAATGAAGGTTCGTTTTTCTTTTGATTTTAAAATAAGCGTCTAAATTTTTCACAATTTATCATTATTGCTGAGAGTACTTCATTGTTTACGCACAGTTTCACAGTTCAAATAGGTATTACTCCGCAACCACTCAAGCAATTTGCACTAAATTTTGTGTGCATAAACTACAACATATGTCCTTTTAGTCCATGTAAACAAACTAAACAAATAAGTTGATAAGTGTGACGAAAAAATCGAATGTGAATAGGTTTTAAAAACGTCATTTTTCCGACTTTGCGACCTCACTGCAAACAGTATACTGCATCGATTTTGATGAAACTTGGCGAAAATACTTGCCTCAACATATATTTTCAAAACATATAAAGAACGATGTCGTATCTTTTTCTAAAAATGTTTTATAGTTACGCAAAATCGACTGCTTTCGCGACACTACCCCCTTAAACACCTGAATTGCCCAATTCAATATTCGTTAGTTTTCAACCAGTTTAAATCAGACTACAAATTGGTGAGTTCTTTTAAAACTTTGTAGTTCTTAGTTTCTCCTTTGAAATATCTAACTGAGATACTTAAATACTATAGTCGACTCTTGGTTCAGCTTAGTCGCAAAAAGTTTGACTTTAATTTCATAATGAACTTTTTTTATTTAGTCAAACCGCTGAAAGGTGATCATCTGTCGCGAGCAATTGGCCGATTGGCGGGCAAGGATGGTCGAACCAAATTCGCCATCGAAATTCGCCACCAATTTTAGATTGTTTTAAGATTGGAATAAAACTGCAAAATGACTCTAAAAACAGTCTTAAAACTTTTAAGATTGTTTCAGAGTAATTTAAGCTAGTTTTAGAGTGATTTAAGATTATCTAAAATACTCTTAAACACTCTTAAATCACTCTTAAGGTGGTAGTGTCGCCAAAGCAGTTTTGCTCATAGGCTGCAAAATGAGAACTTTTTGATTTGAAATTGTACGCCCACTGAGAAACTACTGAAATGCCACATGGTGTCAAATAAATACTGCCAGGCACTAGACTACCAATATCTACCAATATTTTTGGTCGTTCGCCACTAGGCCGAATCACCGCGAGGCCGAATCGCCACTAGGCCGAAAATTCGCCATTAGGCCGAAAATTCGCCATTAGGCCGAATCGCCGTTAGGCCGAAAATGTGTTTGTGGAGCATACGTACAATAATCTATGTAAAACAGTACATAATACATATTACGTGTACAGTGCACATACATATACAGTACAGACTGTACAGTAAACCATTCATACAATACTGTATGTTGCTGATGGTAGGAGACTGTACATTTTAAAAAATTGTACCCAACAAATTTGTATTCATTTGTATTTCTTTTCGGCCTAGCGGCGATTCGGCCTTCCGGCGATTCGGCCTAATGGCGAAATTTCGGCCTAATGGCGATTCGGCCTAGCGGCGATTCGGCCTAGCGGTGACACGCCATATTTTTAACCAATCACCATTTGTGAGCCAGACATCACACAATAGAGACATAAAAGTTAAAAAAATCAAGCCAGATATCAGATTGGCCAGCTTGTGAAGTACATGTAATGTTTTGACGCACCATTTTTTGCCACAAATAAGAAAAATAAAAAATTGAAGCTTCGTTTTTCTTTTAATTTCAAAATAAGTGTCTAAATTTTTTACAATTTATCATTATTGCTGTCAGTACCTTACAGGTTACGCACAGTTTCACAGTTCAAACAGGCATTACTCCACAACGACTCAAGTAATTTGCACTAAATTTTGTGTGCATAAACTAGAGCATATGTGCTTTTACTTTGTGTAAAGAATTTAAACAAAAAGTTTTTTAATTGTGACGAAATTATCGAATGTGAATAGGTTTTCAAAACGTCATTTTTCCGACTTTGCGACTTCACGGCTAACTGTATGCTGCATCAATTTTTCTGAAACTTGGCAAAAATATTTGCCTTAAGAAATATTTTTAGAATATATAAAGAACAATGACCTATCTTTCACTGAAAAAGTTTTATAGTCGCGCAAAATCGACTGCTTTCGCGACACTACCCCCTTAAGGTGGTAGTAACGTTTTCGACAGTTTTGCAGGAGTAACATTTGACAACTTACGATTAATTTTCAATCACTAATTTATAGTACGCATATTAATTTAGGAAACTATAAATTATTATGAGATAAATGTTTGCTAAAATAGCTTGAAACAATCATTTTTAATTTTCACAGAAAATATTTTTCAGCCGGTTACGACAATTTTTCGTAAATTTTATGTTTAGCTAAGCCAAAGTAGTAGCTAGTCAAAAAAGCCGTTTATTGAAAAAAGTAAAAAATGACACACGGGCATGTCAAAAACCTTCAATTTAGATGCCAAAACTTATCCTTCCGCTTTTCACTTTTTGAGATTACGTCACATTTATGTAACATTTCTTTTTGAACTAAAGTGCATTACACAAAAGTCCGCAAAACTTGACAACTACTACACGGATTCTGTTCAAAATTTTGGATAAATTGGCACACATATGTGTCTACTATATGCTAAAATTTCAAAAATTTTCGTGGCTTAAATTTTGCGTTACATCAATTTCATTCACAGAAATCTGTAAAAATGTATTTCCGTGGACTAAATCTCAAGTCTCAATGTTGCAATCTTTTCATGCGTTATTTTACATGTTTTCAGACAATTTCTGATGTGTCAATTTTTCATTTGTATTAATTTAGCCCATGTCGCGAAAAAATTAGATTCAAAAATTTGTATATTTTTCAATATTTGAAAAAATTCAAAATTGAAGGTCCGTAACTTCTTTTCTACATCATATAAATGCACCAAACTTAACATTAAAATTCTCCCTGTTATTGACTATGTTGGTGTAAAGAATGAAATTATTTGGAATTACACTGTCAATTTTACAAGCAAAACATGAAAAATGCAAAAATTCATGAAATTTGACTACTTTAACAGTGTCTGCAGACTAGCTTGTTACAGATTTAAGCTAGATAATGTGCATAAGTGTAGTTCCAGTCAAGTACTTTAACGTGAAAAAGACAGCTATTAAATTTATTGAGTCAATCAAAAATTATAGCACGTTATAAAAACTGTCGAAAACGTAACTACCACCTTAACACGTTTTTCGCATTAAATTTGCACAAATTTAACATATTTTTAACATGTGTTAAAAGCATGTTAAATTTATGCTAAAACTTTTAGCATAGATTTAACATCTTTTTCGCATCTTTTTAGAATATGCGAAAAAGTGCAAAATACATGTTAAAATCATGCTAAACTTTTTAGCATACTTTTAGCATGTTTTTAACATATGTTAAAATCATGTTAATTTTGAGTGAATTTGATGCGAAAAACATGTTAAAATGATGTTAAAATTTTTTAACATGTTTTTAACACTATTCAAAAAAACATGTTAAAGATGTTAAAACCATGTTAATAACATGTTAAAATATGTTAAAAACATGTTAAAACCGTGTTAATCGAAAGTGCTAAAAACATGTTAAAAACATTCAAACACTTTCTTCCTGTGTACATATCGAAATTTTTTGTTTCTTTTTGCGTAATCAATAATTTTATTACATTTTTCTAAAAAAATATGCATCGTTAGTTATAAGTAGCGATTTCGGATCAAGTGCAGTTAGGGGGGGGGAATAGTGGACCTATTTTTTGGAGTAGAGCACCTTGAGGGAAGCATTTTTTGTAATAGAACCCCTATCCACAAGTTTGGATTTTCTGAGCTAGGACCCCTTGAAAATTGCATTTTCAGTGTTTTTGGAAGTGAACGTAGGCCAAAGTTTGAAGCCAAATCTGGCTATAATCTTTGTTTTTGGATAGTTTTGAGTGCTTTATGATGTTTTGAAGCATCGTCTATGCTTAGTTGGCAGGAATCTCTAGGCTAAGCTGGCAGCATTTTTTTCTTAAAAATTTCGTTTTTTTATTGCCTAAGCCTGAGCCTAAGCCTAAGCCTAAGCCCCATACTAAGCCTAAGCCCTAAGCCTAACCCTAAGCCCAAGCCTAAATTAAGGCCAAGTTTGAATTTGTTCAAAAATTGGACGTTTCTGGCGAATTTGGCCACTTTTTAGGCAGGAACCCGATCAATGAGCGTTTGTTTTGATCCTAAAAAATTGCAAACAATAATCTGACACCATTTAGACACGATTAGAACGGAAAATGCAAGGGCTTCGGAAAAAAATTGCGAAAACGTCCTCACTGACGGTTCAGATTTCGGGGGGTCGTTTCTCAGAAAATCAAAAAAATGAAATAGGGGTTCTTGAAGCAAAAATGCTTCCCCCAAGGTGCTCTACTCAAAAAAGTAGGTCCACTATTCCCCCTCATCTGCATTTAACCCGCGATTTCTAATTGTTGTGTTTCGAGGCAAAAGTAACACAAACAGGATTCAAAAATAACTATTTATTGAAATAAAACAGTATGAATGACAGAAAACAACACGAAACTCCAATATGAAGATATAACGCAACAATACGCAAATAGCTGAAAATACTCAACTGACATGCAAGATACTGCAGTCCTTATATAGTATTATAGAATGTTTTAGAAGACAAAAGAATGTTCTGGAACTTTCCAGCGACGAATGTTCTGGAATGTTCTAGGAATTTCTAGAGTTTCCAGAATGTTCTAATAGTAGCTTCTAGAAGAGTAGTTATACTACCGGTATAGCCCCAGTAGGGTTTACAGAACTTTTTCAAAAATGGTGAAATATCAAAGTCTCTCTTCTATAATTTCAGTAGTTTTTGTTTTTAATTGTAACAAGAACAATTTGGGTGGTATTAGTATTACCCCGGTAATTTCTGTAATTCCCTGTATTCCAGCGGCCGAATAGACAAACAGAGACACTAGAAAATAAAGAGTTGTTGAAGATCAACGATGCTAAAAATAATGGCCGCGTTTTGTATTTCAAATGGAATATTGGCACTCGGAGTTGTCGAATTCTGACCGATCATGATACCGGACAAAATTTTCTTACCCTGCAGAAGAACTTGTTTAAATAACAGTTCTTAAATATACAAATGAAGGTTTCGCTTGACTTTAACATTTTAATTAATTTAAGTACTTTTTAATTGATTGAATAATCAAATTATATTTATATTATTTATAAAAAAATTACTCTGTCGTGATTCACAAAACCTTTACTTATTCTCTTTTGTTAAAAATTAAAAACTAACTTGTACTGTTACTCAATAAATTCAATCAATCAGTCAATTGTTAATCAATCATTGGTAATGAATGATTCTTTAGTCTATGTTTAGTAACCGGTCGATTAAGTCAATTAAGTAAATATATATTTTGTTCAAGTTATATAATTACACTTAATTGATCAATTAAGTATAATTATTTACTTTGTTACAGTTATATAAATACACTTAATTGATCAGTTAAGTATAATTATTTACTTTGTTACAGTTATATAATTATACTTAATTGATCAATTAAGTGTAATTATTTACTTTGTTACAGTTATATAATTACACTTAATTGATCAATTACATGTAATTATTTACTTTGTTACAGTTACATAATTACACTTAATTGATCAATTACATGTAATTATTTACTTTGTTACAGTTACATAATTACACTTAATTGATCAATTAAGTGTAATTATTTCCTTTGTTAAAGGTATACCTTAAATCTATTTAAGCAGCAATTGTTTATTCTATCATTCAGTATATGTGTTTGTAACTAATAACTGAATGTAATGAACATTAGCTAGTTAGCATGTTTGAATGTACTATGTAGTTGGAATGTATTGATTCATGCATTATATGTTCTTTATTCGCAGAATTTTAATTCAGTCATACAAACTAACAAGCAGACTATAAAGCACAATTTGGTATAAATTGGAGGTAAAACGTAGAGGTAGATTTTTCAAAGTTATGAATCATAAACTGGTATAAATTGGAGGTAAAACGTACTAGTAGATTTTTTAAAACTCAATTTTTAGTTGTTTGACACTCTCATACACGTTTAAAAAATATTCAGCATTTCTAAAATTAGTGACTAAGTCTATTTCAAAGATTCTAAAATTCCAGTATTTGACAAATTTAAGTCTTTCAAGTAGTGTATGTAAAATCAGCAAAACATCATCAACATTAAATCTGCAATGAGATCAATAAAAACTTCTTGTCTTCTGAATGTTAGAATTATAAAGTTTAACGTTTAATTAGAATATTCAAAATAAAATAGAATTTAACAAAATTGATATGTAAGATTTTTGAATCTTTATTAAGCGTTAAATCATTGAGTTTTGATTTTATTGAAGTTCGTTTTGGTTTTTATGGAAACTATTTTTGCATTCAATTGTTTTCCACATTCTGAAGCGAGAAGTTTGGCGAATAGTAAGCAAAAACTTTAACTAACTAAATATAAGCCAGCAAATTACTAAATTACGCACGTGTGAAAAAAAGCGTCCACTGACACAAGTGAGTAATTGTCCAGTTTCAATACGAAGCCTGAATTACGAATAAAAAACACCAGGCAATACGTCTTTCGGGCATTCACGATTTTGTGTAAACACCTCATTAGCATCAAAGCCTTTTCCGCGTATTATGTTCCAGAACATCGGGCATTGTCGCCATGATGTATGCCTGCGATAACTAAACAGAATTCAAAACATATTGAAAACAATAACAAACAGAACATTACAGATTATTCAGATACCTTTTCAATTTTGATTTGAGTTGCAGCATTGTTTGAATTTAGTTAGAAGTGCACTCAGGGGTGCGTTGCTCCAAATTACAAATCTTTCAATTGTAATAATTGTGAGTGATAAATCTGATGATTAGTAAGAAATTTATGTAATGAATTTGTAACAAATCACCAGATTTTGCACTTACAATTGTTACTATTGTAAGATTTGTAATTTGATGCAACGCAACCCAGTGAATAAAATTGGTAAGTACTGTGATTGTTTATCAGCTATATTATTGATTTTAGCTGCCCCCAAAAATATTGATGCTATGCATCAAAAAGTCAAAATACAAAATTGCTAGTCAATATGCCAAATTTTAGTCTCGTTGAATTGACACACTAGAGATGATTTAATTCAAAGTTGGAAATCAGTAACTAGCTTTCCGACATACAACTCGATTACCAGTAAAATTATATAAATCTTTTTATTCTACTTATATGCCACCTTGGATTTGTATTTCCTAAAGTAGAACACTCAGGAACCGGACACAAGGACTCTCGAGCAAATATCTTGACGTCTTGCATTCCATCAGTGTATGCTTTCTTGATAGCATTGGAGTATTGCGTCTTGGACACGAGGATATAAGTACGCTGAAAAACTTTAATAAAATACCCTCCTCCGAATGAGTTGGCATTTTAGCTTTTTATGATTTCATTAATTAATTGATTGGCAGAATTAATTGAATTCAAAACTTTATACATTAAATTATTTAATATTATTTATAATGTGAAGAGTGACTGCACAGTTACTTGTGAGTGCTGTTGTCAAGAATCAAATTTAATATTACACAAATACTTCATTGAAGTTAAGCATATAAAACACTAAAGTTTGACCATCTTGAACATAATAACTCACCTCCGGATCTTCAGCAATGGCAACCCCATTTGATTCAGTAATTTTCGATTCCTCTGGATTCAGGGATGATGTTTTGTTTTGCTCTTGGTCCTGCAAATGAAACATAATAACATTATTGCTCTTATGGTTAGGATTGTAGAGTAGTAAATAAAGTTTTCTATGCCTGCCTCGGTATCCAATTTTAGTATAATCCTTATAAGTTAAAAATAAAGATTTTATCTCCCGTATAAATAAGAAAATATAGCATAATTCAATTTATATTTTAGCAACATATCTCTACTTTCAATACATACTTTTATTATTTACTATTATAAAAAAAATAAGTAGTAATAAGTTAAATATACAAATACAAATATATACACAAATATACAATACATAAATATAAAAATAAACCATCATATTTTCATATTATTTATTTAAGATTAAGGTGACAAAATAGCTGATTTCTACTTCTGTAGTTTGATGGTATTAGATCCACGGCAAAAAAGCAACATAGAAATACTAAGATAATACTATCATTTCTTATTAAATTAAAGACAAAAGTAGCAAACCAGCTCACCTCCATCTCTGTTGTTTTGGTAGCAGTGGCAGGAGATACAGACGTTTGGTTCTCTGAGATGGCCTTAGGGTCGGATTTTTGTTCAATCTGAAAATAGAACATTATGAGACCATAGTTTATTATTATGTTACACAACTTTAGTTATATATAAATATAAATATTATAAGTATATTATTTATATCTGTATATAAATATACATATATCAGATTAGTTTTATCTTTTCAAAACATACTTCTGTATGTTTACCAGTATAAACAGAAATTTCTGTTTAAATGACGTCAAATCAATACCTAAAGTGAGCATTGTTGATACAAATTGTTGCAAATAGTCTGTTAATATTGTATTTTGATAAATAGTTATGCTTCCTTGGACAGCGGGATTCTGGCATGGGGCTCAGATAAACGCTCACCTTTTCATTCATGCTAGCTTCTTCGTCGGCTTTTTCTTTGTTACTTTCATGGTGATGAATGGAGTCATCGCTTAGTGCATTTTCAGCAATCTAAAATATACATGAACAATCATGAAAGTTTAATGAAATATGCTTATGGTTAAGATTTTTACGTTTACTTTAAGTTTTTAAAGGTTCTAAAACTTAAGATTTGTGATTAAATTCATCATCGATCTTTACTAGTTCTCTGTTCTCTGTAATTCTAACATAGTAAGTAAGGCAAATGAGAAACTATTAATATAAAATGTATTATAGAAATGTATTATTAGCATAAAATTACAGCACTGGCGCTAAAAATTTCAAGCCTCACTAAAGCGGACAAATAAGTTTAAGTTTTTTTAACAATAGTTGTTTCAGTTTTGCTTTAAGACTAGTTTCAGTTTCGTTTTCGGGGTTCGATGCCATTTTTTTTGAGGCACGGAAACTAAATTCTGTACAAGGGGGCACTAAATTTTTCCGCTTGACCTGGAGATTTGCACTCACCTTATTGTTTTAAGCCTAAATTTGGCATTATAACAAGTTAATTTAAATATTATAAAAGCAGGCGCAAAAACCTCTTATGAATACAAATTTGTAGTAGGTAAATCAAATTTTGATATCAATAAAATGTTAAGAATTTTAGCTATTACCTCAAGCGTAGCCTGCAGTTCATCTATGGCTTTGCTAAATGCCATTTTGCCAGTTGCTATATACCTACAAGAAAGTAGAAAAATAAAATATATACGGTGGACTGTACCAAATCTGATTTTAAATCTTAATTTAAGTCTGAGCTGGAGCTAAACTTCAGAAAAATCTATTTAGTTAAACCGTAGTTAAACCTCTGCTAATCCTCAGTTTTACTAAAATTTAAGTGCCAACTGCGCTAATTTAATTCTGTGCAGCGCACGCAAATCGATTTAAGGTGGTAATCAGAGATGGAACCGGGTCACCAAAAGATGATCCGGTGACCTGGTCGCACCCTTGACCAGGTGACCCGATGACCCGGTGACCGATTTCAACTTGATTGGTTTTTAACCATCAGAACTTGGAGACAAAATCCCGAGACAAGCTTTTTGGTCACAATTTATCTTTTTAGTTAGAAATTTTTGGAAGGTGTGTAATATGACGATTTTTACACTATTTTCTTCATTTGGACATAAGTTTTAAATTTTGAGTGCTTTTGCTTTTTCACTAACACACTACTAATTAGAAAAGTGAGGGAGACGCCTGGGGATTTTAAACTTGACAAAAAACTTCACCAACTTTTAGCTTGAACTGATAATCGTATGATTCAGAACTTTGGCGCAAACTTTTTGTTCAAAAAAGTGGTAAGGACCTTACTTTGAAAGTTAGTACTGGAACTGAAACAAAAGTAAAGTAAAACTCAATTTAGGGCATACGTTTAGACCAAATATAGTTCCATTTTATTCAAAAAACCGTTTGCAATTTGAATCAGTAAAAGCGAAGTTATAAGCTTCCCAAAAAACACCAACTTTTGCAATTACCACCTTAAGCAAATTATGTTTGAGTTAAATTAATTTAAGCTAATCGTCAGTCATTTGGATTCGGTGCAGTCCATCCCATAATAACATCATGTAATATATATAATAAAAGGGCCTTCACCTCACATTTGCCAGCGTTTCACCATCCCTTTCCACCCACCTCTTGTTTCTTCAAATTTTTAGAAATTTTTACGTGTTCAAGTTAAAACAAAAGTTTGTCCCTTTGTTTTGTGCACTCATGACTGAAAATTTAGAAATTTAATAGATTTTTTACTTTTAAGCAGTATTTAGCAGCTATTTTTTATTGTCAAAAAGATTTTTTAGTGAAATACCGTGCCAAAATCACCTAATTATGAACTAAACATCTTATGAAAAGTTTAAAGTTAGTGACTCCTTTAACAAACAAATTGCTGTCTCTAGCAAACGCAACAAAACTAAATGAAGCCAATTTTCAATCACATTGTGAAAATGTAGATCAAACTTTTCTCGTTTTGTATTAATTTTGTAAATGAGCAACAAAATATTGTGATATTCTATTCATAAAACTTCTGTAATTTCCTTGCATTTTGGTCAAACTTGTTATCATATTTACATTTAAGGCTCTCTCATAATAACTCGAGAAATATTGTTACCAATGTAAAAAAGTTAAGTTACAATACTCTTTCATAGAATGGAACTGCAAATGAAGGGTAAACGTAATGGGTGGTGCAAATGCGGTCAGCATGAATTTGGGGTAGGGTGCTCCTTTCATAAATACTTAGCAAGTAATAACTAACTTAATATAAACAGAGTTGCAAAATTTTCATAAAGAACTTTTGAATACTGGTTTAAAACTAATGCTTATATATAAAACTTTACACAATAAATTTTTTTTGTAAAATATCGTTCTTTTATTTTCTCGATGACAAATTGCTGTAATTAAAATTTGGTTATAGTTATCAATGATTATTAATTTTGAAAATGCACTATAATAAGAATATACTAAATCCTAGTAGTTGTAAATATTGAAAACTGTGCTCCAAACTTTATCGCTGATAAAAATACATCACATTTTTAGTTTGAAAGTGAAACAAAGCCATTGAACTGCGTTACCCCCCCCCTTTCAGCAGTATTATTTGGAGACATAAAGGTTAAAATCAATCTTCCGTAACATTTTAACAACGATATAATTATATTCTAAAAATTATAAACTGAAATCTATAATGACAAATTATGGCCAGTCTCAAATTATGTTGTTAAACAGGATGTAAAACTATCAATCAAATTTATTTTGTAACAAACTATCTTCAGTGCTATTACTAATATTAAAAAAATTTTGCAGACAAATTATAAATTATCAGACTTGTAATAACAGAACTTTTGGGGCATTTTAGTAGTGTATTATTAATATTTATGAAATTTTAATTCATAATAGTGTACCTATCATTAGATACACAAGAGAAAACTAAAACTATTTTCAACTTGTACAGGTTTCAATTTTAGCATTTAAAACTGAACTAGATCAATCCTGTAGCTTAAACTCTAACGACGCCAGAGCAAAAACTAAGGCTGAAATTGTAATTATAGGTAAGGTGAAAGTTCCAGTTCCAGGTCAAGTGAATTTTACTTCACAATCTAATGAATTAAAATGCAGGCCATATGCAAGACTGTAACTATATGCAAAAACTAAGTTGGTAACATACATAGATGCACATAGGGGGGGGTAGGGGGGGGCGGTATCCACCCCCCCCTGAGGGGGGTGGGCACCCCCCCCCCTCGCCGATTTCCCCCGTGCATCTCTGGTTGGTAAACTTTAGTTTTAGGCGCTTAGTCGTTTCTGTCGTTAGTATTGCTGTTCCTACGGTGGAAATCTGTGGAAATCGTGTTCACGTCATTCAAAATTACAGGGGTGGATTTTTGGATTTTCAACAAGCTAGTTTTGAACTATAGTTATATGTAATTGCACATAGGACTAAATTCATTGTCGAAATATTGCCGTAAATCATTAGAAATTCTTAAACTCCGGACAGTTTTCATTTCATGCAAAATAAAGACCTGCTGTGCTGCAGGTTTTAAAAAAATTCAGGTTTTTGCAAAAATACCACACTCGAACAAAAACCAGGGTTCAAAAATTATCAACGAAGCATCAGGCTTTATTTTGTAACAAAATTTAGTGCTAAATCACATGTACACGTACGTAGAACCATTTCTTAAATCACCGCGGTGAACTCCCCCCTAAAGTCCCACAAGAGAAATATCGGTGAAAACCCAATTTAAGGAAGGGGCTACCTAGGTCAAAAATCTAAATTCTCCAATTTACTCACGCCGCCCCCCCCTTAGGTAACCTAACCTCAGATATGAGCAACTAAGCGTCAAGGAACACTTTCGGTTCAGTGCATTTGTCAGTGCATTGACATGTGCATTGACATAGGCCACAAGACTTCAGAAATCTA